>RXOD01005307.1:0-14838 GCA_005223375.1 Amoebophrya sp. AT5.2 | reverse complement strand
TCTGCAGAGGCTGATATATTTATATGAAGTTCGTAGGTCGTGGTAGAAATTCTCTCTCTCCTCTCGCCTACACCTCCTGCACCAAGATGCAAGAAATGGGAGTACCAAATCGAGTAAAAAAGAATCCCACCACGACAAACAGGTTTCTCTCATCTTGACGTACGCGTCCGAGCCGTCTCTGCGGCCCCTCGGCCTCCCCCTTGAGCAGGTCGTTCCTTTTACTCCGCCGAGCGACGATGACAACGCGAATTCCTACACCCTCACTCTGTCTCTGTCGAGCAAGAAGTCGATCGTCCCGTATGACGGCTTGTACGAACTGTCCGTCATTTGCGGCGACAAGGAGATAGGAGGTTCCGGCGGGGGGCTCCTGAAGGAGTTGCTGGGGACAGTGCGGCTCGCGTTCTCGCAGCCGGCTGAACTCACGATCACGCAGAGCAAGTTAGACGCACTACAACTCGCTGGGCGCGCCGGCGACGGCGCCGGGGGCAGCAAGAAGAACAACGCCAGGGCCACCAGCAGGAATGCACTGGCATCCGGCGACCTGAAGTTTTACGGCCCGCAAGAACCGATCGAACACCTGTTTCGGGAGCCGGAAAAGCGACCAAACCACTTGATTCCAGCAGTGTTCATCGTGGGGGTGGCCGCAGTCTTCGTCCTCATGGCCGCAGTCGTGTTGGCAAAGTATCTATAAAGTTTTTGGCTTATTCGACTCATTAAATTTGTCTCCAATTATATTCCATTCGATTATGTGCACACTCGACACATGATACGGACGCTCCTGACTCTTGTTCCACAAGCACAAGCACCACAGGTGGAACCTTCGGCTTCTGTTCCACTCCGCCATCGGGATTTTCTTTGTCGGCGGTTTATCGTGCGTGGTCGTGCTGCTGTGGTTATTCTACCTCTCGCTGCCATTATTCGTGATGGCGACCTACCTGCTTCCGATGTTTGTAGTGCTGCTTTTTCTTGGCAACGCGGAGCTGTCTGCGTGCAAGGAAACGCGGCACCGGCTCAAAGTTGGCTTTGGTACTGAGGCAAGCGGATGCGGAGGTGGTGACGTTGCTGGGAAGAAGGAATGACGAGCCGTCGGATCATATGGCGGGGGCTGTTTGTTCTCACTTTCGATTTTCCTGGATGGAAGATGAATACTTGCAGAGGAGGCAGGTATAGAGGTGAGCTGACATCAGGACGCGCGAAAATGAAGCTGCTGCTTCACCTGGTGACCAGGCGAGCATTTGTACTAGATGTTGACAGCACAACGACGATCGCCATCAAGAGAATAAAGACAAAGAGCATTTCCATCGTCCCTGTGCGCGCTCCAGGTTCTGGTGCTTTGTTTTGTTTTTCGTAGCTGTGGCTATCCAGGAACTCGTACTACTCGAAGGAGATGAAGGAGTAGCAGAAGGCGTAGGCGACGGTACAAGTACAACCTCAAATGCAATAAAACGCAGTGGTGTAGTACTATTCTCATATGATCATAACGATTGCAATCCTGTTCCAGTTCCGGGATGTGGGTCTACGGCATCAAGAACACAATGCAAATTTGGAGATCTTCCCGTTGCCCGTCGCGTTCTCATCCAAAAGTTTTAGTTATTTTACCGTTTATGTAAGCCCTCGTAAAGTTCAGTACCTTGTATGTAAGCATACAACGAACTGCGTCTTGCAGCATTTGCCTGGTTCAGTCGTGTTGCACCGTGATCACAACTCCGTATCGGTATCTATTTTTGATTTTGACCTGATCTTCATCTTTACCAAGAATGAAACAAGAACAGCGAGGACATTTAGGCCAGCAGCGACATTAGAACGACTACGACCGCGAAGTTTGAGTTGCTCTTGCAGCATATGAAACGATACAGTAGATCATGACTTGACTAAGTTAGTAGTTTACAACGAGCGCCCTCCGCCTCCTTCGAGTTCGAGTTCGAATCGATGTTTATTTTGGTTCTGTAGACTTGGTATGTTAGAGAGACTTCTTCGCCCTTCTGGTACCTCGTGGTGAGGACGAGCGTCGGATCGACGATCGGATCATCACCATGAGTCGTCGCGAGCGCGACTACCGCGACGAGAACATTGCGTCGGGGCGAAGCCGTCGCAAACACGCCGACAGCAGGGAGCGACGCACGGAGAATCTACTTCTGAATGGCCACGAGGACACGCCGAGGACGAGCAGCCGAGCCGCGAAAGGAGCAGCTGCGAATGGCCGTTACTTGCCGTTCCTGCGCGGTGGAGCAGGCGCACCAGCAGAGGGGACTGCGGCCAATGCGGTAACTAGTTTCGGCACTACGGACAGGAGAAGGGAGCGCGAACGGGATCGGCGACCACCGCGAGACGAGGAAGAACGCGCCGAAGCAGGACGACGAGGAGAAAACCATCAATCGGACAGTAGTAGAGACAGAGACAAACGACGCGACCACGACTACGGGCGCACAGACGATCGGGATCGTGGTCCCCGCCGGGGCGTGGAGGAGCATGGCAAGCACGGGCGCAGCGGAAAAGAGGACCGGCGCGAACAGCCGCAGCGGGATCGGCCCCCCCGCGACGAGGTCAAAAATTCGACAGAGGTGAGAAACGCTGTGAACAACGCTAGTAACGGGTTTCCAAGTACTACCAGACACGGTTCCGTAGCCGACTATCGCGCACATGTTGGTGGCGTCGGCGCTCCCCTAGCTGCGAAGCAACATCAGGACACGTGGTCTACTTCCTCCGCTCGCGAGCGTGACCGCCACCGAGATCCGCTATCGAAACCGAGACCGACAGTGAAGAGCACTGCTCCTGCGCCCATAAGCAACGACTACGACGCCGGCCCCGGCCCGACAACGACATCAAGCACGACATCAGCCGACCTCTCCGGCTACTTCGAGCGCCAGCAGCAAATACAGCGGGCGGCACAAGATCTCCAAGGTCGAGGGGGCGGAACGCAAGGCACGGGCGTCGCTGATGCCCGTATTCGAGAGTACGTCGAGAATTTTTACGCCAAGGCTTCGCTTGCCGGCAGCGTAATTCCTCCAGGGCAGGGCGGATCGATACAACAAACGCAGCAGATGAAAGATGAAAAAACAGCGCATCAAGGACGACAAGACGAAGCACAAGCACCACCAGAAGCACCATCCCAAAAGTCATACGTCGGTCCTAATAGTCGGGCGAACAAGACGAAGACGCGAGGCGGGGGACGGAGGGAGCTGGACGCGATTCTGGCAGAGTTCAAGAAGAAAACCGCTGACGTGAGCAGCAAGCCGCGCATCCAAATCGAAGTGCCGCAGTCGAAACTCCAGCACCGTTTCATCGATCTCGTGGCTCTGTACGTCGCGAAGTGCGGTCATTCCTTCGAACAACAGTTGAAGGACGACGTGAGAAAGAAAATATTGCTTTTGAATTCCTCGCAACTTCTACACAGGACCGACAAGACGAAGACCGCAAGCGAAGGAACAAGGAGCCAACAAGCCCAAGCCGAGGGCCATCAACTGCTGTCCGGCGCGTTTCTGGAGGATCCCATGTCGGCGGAAGGTCTGTATTATCGGTGGCGGGTGTACTCGTTAGCCCAGGGGGACGAGCGCACGCGATGGCGCACCGAGCCGTTTCAAATGGTGCAGGACGGTGCGTTCTACATTCCGCCGAGGATTCCGGACGACATGAATTTCTTCTACGAAGAATACCAGATGTCGGAGATGGCGGCCGCCGCGGATCGACGTTCCGACGGGCTCCTGCCTGGATCCGGCAGCACAACTAACTCAGCTGCACTATTTCCGAACCAATCCCCGCTGCTTCTGTCCGCGGCCGGCATCTCTGGAAGAACGACAGCTGGAGCAGGTCTGGGCCTGAGCCAACCCATGACCGTGGGGGCCTCCGCGACCTCGTCATCCCATGCGGTAGTAGAGTTAAATCACCACCAGCAGACGCAGAACAACCCGGCCGGGCAGCGGCCGCTTGACGCGACCACGCGCTCGCTGTTCCAGGGCATTTTGAAGCAGCTGCAAACGCAGCGGAAGAGCATTCTTCATGCCATGGTGCTTCTGATGGAGAATGCTAATTCGGCGAAGGAGATTGTCAGTATCTTGATCGAGGAGGCCTGCAGCTGCGCCGAGCGGGGGCGCGCGCTGGCGCTGATGTACCTCTTGAGCGACCTTCTGCACAACTCGGGGTCGGTCTCCCAGCCGCGCGCGTGGTGCTTCCGGAAAGAGCTGGAGGGGCCGCTGCCACGGGTCTTTGCATGGTATTCGGGATTGCTGTACGCGTCAACTACAAGTAGAACGTCGGCTTCAGGTTCAGCACCTTCCTCATCTGCCGGGGGAACCGGAACGGTAACGGAGTCGGGCACTGGGAACGAGGTTTTCGAACCGAAGGACTTCTTCCCCCAGAACATGTTCGGAAGGGCGTCTAGAGCAGCTGGTGCGCGACCTGCCTCAACGGAACATCAAGACCTCCAGCAGCCACAGTTCCAGTTGTCGCAAGCGTTTTTCGCGGCCCGCATTTGCAGCGTGTTGTCCGCGTGGCAGGAAAGCTGCTTGTTTGCGCCCATGTTCTTACAAGGGCTACGCGCGACGTTCCTCCTACTCGATGTTCCAAAGGATATCTTCGACGTCGAGGAGTACCTCGGCTGTGCGCGACTGGCTGGCCGCGTGCGAGACTGGAGCCGGTTGGAGCACTTCTCCCAAATGGAAAAACTCTGCCGCGAGCGGGGGCTGCGGTATAAGCAGGTGCAGGAGGCTGGCGGGGTAGCGGGGGTATTACATTACAGGAAGACTTCTGGGGCTACACCGAGCAGAACGGGGGAACGGGAAACGGGGCAGAGTGCAGCAGCAGCACCTGGGAAAAAAGACGAGACGCGGGATCGTTTTGGCGATACGCCGGCGCGGCAGGACGACAATCTCAATTTGGATGACGACCGCGATGGAGTAGCGGAAGGATCAGGCGCGAACCTCGTCACCGCCTCCTCAGCCGCCGCGAAACAAGATCTCGCGCAGCGTGATTTCTGCATGCGGCAGCTAGCGATTTACGAATACCTAGTGAGCAACGGGAACAGGTTTTTCGACGACACCTCTCGCAGCTCTCGCGGCAACCCGTCGTCCCTTTCAGGAGGCGGCTTCTCGGCATCCTCGCTCGTGACCGTGAACGACGCCGCTAATGGAGATCTCGTTGCAAGAAGTCGAACATTCACGGTCATGAGTCTCAACACCCCCGGAGGTTCCTCCGTCGCCGCGACGGGTGGAGCAGCACCAGCGGGGGCGGGCCAACTACATCAGCAACAAGTTCCCCTGCCGGACCTCGTCGCGGAAGATCCGGAACTGGACGGCGCGCCGCTTGCGCCCGAATTTGTGCGGAAATACGAGAAGCCGGCCACTAAAGATTCTTGGGTCGCATTCGACAAGGTGGAGAAGCTGAGTCAGGACGACGAGTACGCGCTTTATCGCAGATTCCTGTCATCGGCAGCTGACGAGGCCCGAGATGATCGCGCGGAAGGCGAACAACGAGGCGCTCGTCGTGGACGCAAGCGAGGTGCCGCGCGGGATTCTTCAGACTCTCAAGGGGACGACAACGACAATATTAAGACCGCAGACGCCCGGAAAATCCGGAACAAACGGAGAAGAGCGGAGTTGATGCTGATGTCCAGGGAAGAAAAAATGGAACGACGCAAACGGAAAAAAAAGAAAGAAGAACTCCGTCGCGCGGCCCAGGAAAAGAGTTCAAGTTGTGCGCCGGTCGTATATTTATGCTTCGGGGCGCCGGTCGTCATGACGACCCCGCCTTGGCCCCGAGAGGACGGGGCTTGTGATCGAGAAAAACCGTATTATTATAAGTGTCACCGCACCGTCACCGTCACGCTATTAACTGCTCAGGACATCAACATGTACCAAAAGCAAAAGCCACACTCTGCCCACATCCACATGCCCCTCATGCTTTTAGGATAACCATAACAAACACTGCTCAATGAATCGGCAACGCCGTTTCCGTACGAACCTAGCTTCGAAACTTGGTCTGGGGCCGATGTACGGGACGGAAGCAGCAGTGTTGACGTACTGTTCTGTTCAAGGCAGTCTCACTGACACTGCAATTCATTGAAATTATGTTAATACGGGTTGCTTCCGCTTCGGCTAGGTATGTTGAAAGGTTGGTTGTAGGGCTTGCCGCTTGCGTCGAATGCGAATGCGATCATTTCATGCAGGGTCATCTGCTTTCGGTTTGGCTTCGCGATCGGATCCTGCCAAGCAGGAGTTTTAAAACTATTTCACAATTATTACACAAACTACAATTAGATCAAGCTAGCAGCGCGTGCGCGGTGGCACTAGGGCTAGGCCCGATCACCGTCCGCTTTCTCCGTCTTCTCCCGTTTCTAATTGAACAAACCGACGAGGACCACGCCCACAGCAGGTGGAGCGTCAACTGCGACTTGGATGGGGAAGCCATGTCTTCAGTCGAAAGTGGGGATGAATCCGCATCCGGCTCCGCAGATCATGACTCCGAAGGGGGCTCGCGACGTTCCGGCTCCCAGGCTTCAGGTCGACAGCATCAGCGCAAAAGTAACCGCGTCCGCGGCTACCACCGCGGGAGGAGGAAGCAAGAAGATAAGCTCAAGCAGCAGCAGCAGCGCGGCACCAGCGGCAGCAGCGGCACGATCAGCAAACGGAATAAGCATATTAGCAGCAAAACCATCAAAAGCAAAAGCAACAGGACAACAGAAACTAGCCCCCGGGATTTTTACGACGGTGACATTACCGGTGACAAGAGCCTGTCCCCCGAGTCCAGCAGCGAAAGCAGTGACCCGTGACACCGTGACCCTGCGCGACGAGCAGAGGGAGCGGAAAAAAAAGAAGAAGAAAAAGCCTTGCGCATCGCACGAAAATGGGGCCGAGAAGGACGAGTATGTTGATGGCTACCGGTCGCCCATTTAAATGTGGAACTCACACCCGCCATATCCCCTACGCACACAACACCCACGTTGACGTTGACATGGTTATGGAGATGCACGTGGCGGATGATGAAGAGCGAACTGATTTCAGAATCAATGACACAAGCGCATGCAGCGGTCGTGCATTCGAATTCAATTGATTCGTTGCGATGCGTCATGTCATTCTCCTGTGTCCTCGTCCAAGCTGCAGCCTAGTATTCCTGATCTTGAAGTGTCTGAAGAAGACCTCCAAGGATGGACTGTAAATTGACGTGAGTCATGATGAACATCAACATTTAGCATTTTATAAGTTACGACGTAATTGAAAGAATAGGAGGGCTGTAAGCGTTCTCGCGTTATGGTGGTTCCGTTTATTCCGTGGTGACGAAATTGAAGGATTTTTTGCCAGCCAACCGCGGAGCAGGAGCGCGCTCTCATCCGTCCGTCATCTTGATCTTCGTCGCACTCGTTGTTTCTCATTCGTGATTGTGGCCGCTCGTCTTTCAGGAGGGGCTATGTTGTGGCTTCCTCGTTCTTCCGAAACTGTACTCTGGAGGTGAGGGTGACCGCGATGCTACTTTTGACCTACTTTCGATTGCTTCAGTTGATTTTTCTTTCCCCTTTGATGTTTCTGTTTCTCTTTCTTCTAGCTCCCCCACGTAGCGCCAGCGCGGACGAAAACTTATAGATACAGATATGGTCCCCCTGCCCCAAAACCCATGCAGGACACGGGGGGTCTGAGGGTGAAGACTAGCCCTGATTTTACTTTTTAGGTATACGTATATTTCTAGTAAGTAGAAGCAGCTGCTTGCATGCATGCTACCTAGTTCTTGTGGTAGTACTTGGTAGTACATTTCTTTGTAGTACACATTCGCATACACTTAACTCGTATAGCAGCCAGGCCCGAGAAGACGAAGACCGCGACGGACACGGGTGAGTCGTGATTTTCGCTGAAGACTGAAACTGAATAAAAACCAAGTGGAAGAATGAATACGACGACATCGAGCATGTTTCTTCCCCTTTCCGAGGCCCCTCTGATGTATGTTTGTGAGGGTTTTTTGACGGAGGCGGAGTGCGAACTGCTCGTGAGGCACGCATCGAGGAACCTGGACTGTCGATCTCTTGCCGGGAACACAGCAAAGATGCGGACAGATATAGCCAGGCGACGAACGTCAACGTCGACATCAACAGGAGGAGCCGGCAAGAAAGGTGTTTTTGAGCAAGAACAAGCTCCCGCTCCTCAGGCCACCTCCAGGGACGAAGTAGGTGAAGATGAAGGAAATGCGGGCCAGCATCTTTTTCAAGCCGACCGTGCTGAAGTGGAGTGCGAGTTGCTGCTTCAGCGCCTCGACACGCGGCTGTGCAGATTGTTCCAACTGCAAGGTCAAGAAGCTGGCGGTGCAAACACTAGATCGGTTAAAAATACTAGGGAAGGCGGGTTGGGGGTCGTCGAGGTCGACGCCGGTCTTCTGGACGAAATTACCACTGATGTGTGGCAGTGCCATATGACGCCCGCTTCGGCAGACAATCCGGCCCACTTCCCGACTGGCTCGAACGGGAATAGAAAGAACAGGATGTCCCTTGGCGTGCACATCGATCTGAACAACCGGCATTTTCGCTATGCGACCGTCTTGATTTATCTCACGGATCGGTTCCGCGGGGGGCAAACGGTCTTTCCCGCGGCGAGGCTGCCGGTCAAAAATCTTTGCGGGACCACGTCGGCGAGCAGGAGGGAGAGCGAAAGGGAAAAATCTAAGATGTTACCGTTTTCAGCCGTTGTAGGAAAAATCAATAAAGGCAGCTGGCCGGCGTCCCCGACGACCTCCGCGAGGACCGCGAGCGCAGGCGCCTCCTTCTCATTGCGGACGTGTCAAACGAGCAGTAATCGAAGCATTGAAGAGCATCTGATGCTGCTAACGGATCGGAACGCGTGCCATTCGGGAAACGCGAGGAACAGTGACTGTCCAGAGTTGCGTGCAGCTGGCATCGCCGTTGAGAAAGCGGCGGAGCAAGTCCTTGATGGTGTCGGGAGTATTTGTGCAAATAAAATGGACCGAGTAGCAGGAGACCCGCGGCCCGCGCCCACCGGAATTGCAATAACACCCAAAAAGGGGTCGTGTCTCGTCTTCTTCTCCCGCACGGAAAATGACGGGGCAGCAGACTTTCTGAGCTGGCACGGGGGCGCGGACGTCTATACACGGGCTGAGGAAGATGAAGCCGGATGTGCACGTAGACACAGCGAGAGTACCGAGGATGGAGCGAAGTGGACTCTGCAGAAGTTTCTTGAGTTTAAGGCAGGCGCGCGAAGGGTCGCCGAAAGCCGTGCTTTTCCGGACTTCGTCGCGGACAGGAGGAAAGCCTTCCTGCGCAACATGCAGAGACAGGGCTGCCTCGTCCAGATATAATAAATTACAACTCCAATAAATTCAAAATTGCCTCCAACGCACTGAGGAACCAATGATCTTCCGGACTACTTACGTAAAAAGTAAGCAACACAATCTATCACAAATCTCGATCTTCATGTTGAACTTCAGCATGCCTTACCCTGCTAGGTAAGTAGTTACCTTCAACATGTTTTTGTTTAACTTCAACTGAGTAGCTAAACGGATGTCGATTGTCGGAGTCGCGGGTGACCACCTCGACCTTGATGTTTTGGTGCTTTTTTCATCGAAATCTTTGCTCGGCGGAGGTGTCGGTGCCTCTGCCTACTGCCTGTCGTGGAGAAGGTCACGGCTCTCTTATTTTTGGAGGCATCATGATGTATTTCTATTTGTATGAACATTCGTTTGTTAGAACTAGATGGGCTCCACCTAGAGCAATCCCTACACTAGGCGTGGGCCTGGCTTGGGGTGCTGCACCTGCACCTGCTCGTCGGGCACATCGGCTGGTACTGACGCTAAGTTCTTCCTCCTTGTCCTCAGTAGTTCCATGGTTGCATTGACGGAGCGACTGACGAAGAGATGAGACCAACGAGGGATCGAATCCATCGGAGAGCTTGGGCTCGCGCAGCTGTCGATACACATCTACATTTTCATCTTCATTGGAATTCGTGTTCGTGATTTTTGATTAAAAATTCAATGTATAATGTTTTCTATTTGTCTTGCCCGTTCAACGGTTGGCCTATGCACTTGTTCTTCGTCAGCGTACCTCTGTACTACACGGCCCTAGTCTGTGTTCTGCTGCTGCTCCAACCATTATCGGCTCGAAAAGTGACCGTGACCATGGGCTGTTGCCAATCTCAGGCCGCGGGCCCCGCGGGTCAGGTGAGACCGAAAGGTCCTTCTCCGGCGGCACCGGTAGCGAAGATTCATCAAGACCAAGAGCCCGCAGAAGATGAGTCTGCGTCCTGGCAGGAGCAGGAGCGGCCGCCGGCGCATAGAAGCGGACAAGCTGGATACGCGGCCGCGAGCAGTACGGCAGCGCAGACGCACTCATACACGGAACAACGGACTAAAAGTGCCCCGGGCCGCTACAAGTGCAAGGACTGGGACGCTGCACGACCTCCTGAAGCTCTCGGAGCCTCCGCGGATAAAACGGAAGGGGGAGGAGCAAAACAAACAAAAGATCAAGAACAAGAAACCGGGACCCGTGATGAAGACGAAGACGAAGGAGCGCCGGAAAAATCAGGCTTCCCCGCTGGTGTTGCATCCTCTGGTGCTAGTAATGCATCGCGTCCAGATCCAGAACCAGCAGGAGATGAAGAAAAACCTGCCGCAGCTCACAGCAGCAGCACAGAGACGGACAGCGATGAGAAAGACATCGTACCAGCGACAGCAGCTGATCATGAAATTGTTCATCCTGCGGCATCCGTCTCGAGTACATCATTGGACTTCGAAGGGTTTTCAACAAACGAAAATGAGGCAATACTGCAGTGGATTCCGGATCGTATTCTCAAGTTGTACGACGCGGAGGTATGCAAGGCGCTCCTGGAGACTTTTCTGGACGTTACCCTCACCACTTCTGCAACCCCGTCATCCACCGTGATGAAAGTATCGGAAGAAACCGCAGCAGGAGCAGGCGCACCAGGGACTAAGAAGACGCTGTACATGAATACGGCCGCGGAGCTCCACGAGTTTCTTGAAAGCATCGACTTTGGGAACGAAGCATCAAGTGGTGGAATCGAAATGGAAATCACCGAGGAGGACTGCGCGCGCTATATGCGGGAGAGGCACCCTTGGAGTAGGATTAAGTCGAAGAATCGGTACCCCAAGAGCGGAGAGTCCAAATCGCAAGGGGGCGTGGAAGGGGGCGAAGATGAAGTTGACCGTGAGGTCGCACTAGCTTCGTCGGGCGCCCCCGAAGGCGAAGCCAAAACGGCCCCCAGCAACGACGAACATGAACAACCGCCGAGCAAGATAGCAGAGCAGGCAAGAGAAGGCGCAGCTCCAAGGCCGCAGATCCCCGCGATTGTTTTCTACGCTGAAAAATGTCGAGATCCGCAGGGCAGCGGCGCTCCTCGAGGAGTCAGAGGTGATGAAGCCATCCCCAGAAAAGATACCGAAAGCTTGACGGTGAGACGAGGCCACTCCATACAAGAAGAGAAAGTAGATGTCGCGAGCGCGACGGACTCACACTCAGACGGCATCAACAACGATCAACTGCAACACTCGTCTCACTCGCAGCTGCGGCGGATCCACTTCCTGGAGGCGCTTTCGCTTGTGTGCCGAATCCAGGCCATCGGTCGTTTTCCACGGTCGGCCGAGGAGGGTCGAGAGTTTTTGGTGGATCCAGCCTTCGTACAGAGCGTCGTGGAGACAGAGACCGGGAAAATACGTGCAGCACTCCTCGCCACGGGGGTCTCCGACGCTGAAAGACAACGCCGAAAAGCCGCAGCAATGGAGGCAGTTCTGCCTCCGCTCACCGCGCAAGTACTTTCTTACTTTGTTTTGCTTGTACTAGACGGATGATAAGGGTCCCGGACAAGGACGAGCTGGATTTAGAAAGAGGAGACTCTTAAATACCCACCTCGTTCTAAGCGTAGAATGCCTCGCCACGCCCGCGGTGCCGCTGGCGCGTGTTGATTCAAGAATCTGAACTCCATCAATTTAGTATTCAACTCATCGTCACCACTTCTACTGTCTAGGACTTGGAATTGCCTTTGCCGCTACCTCCGGTGCCGCGCGGGCCCGCGCCTCTTCGGCCTGATTGCGCCACCGAATCTTCAAGCGCAGCCGAGGACACGAGTGAAGCCGTTGAGTTTGAACAACAACAGGAGCTAGAACTAGAACAGCGCGCCAGTGCTGCCGCGACTGCCGCTCCACCTCCGAGGACTTCTACTGTCGAGAGATACAGCTTCCCCTCCGCATTGCCCGCGGTTGATGGAGAATCCGTCCCCGAGGAGCGTTTGTCGGACATCCTTCCAGTTGCGAATGCAGAGCCAGCAGGTGCAGTCGTCGGCGCTCGTGAATCAAGGATTAAAGCGGATAATAATTCATTTTCTCTAACATTTTTTTAAAATATCCAGTGAAAAACAGTCGCAGAGGTGTCGAGGATTTGCGGAAGAACGTGGGGCGGTGTGGACGTTGGTGGCAGGTAGATACCGACGTTCCGGAAGCTGGAGCGACGTGACGGCGGCAGGCGGCCCGGAGTAGTCGCAGAAGAACAGGGCGGAGGGCCATGCTGGCGGTGGCAACGGAGCTGCTAATGGGATGCGGAGCTGGGATTGGTGGTGGAAGATTCAGGATCAGGAACAGAGAAGAGATCGATGAGTCAGACTTCACGGACCGGGAGATTGCGTCGGTGAAGGAATGGAAGCTCACTGCAACCAGCTGAAGAAGGTGAAGAGCAAAGTGCGGGAGCTGTCGCGCGGCTTGCAGCCGGTATCACGATTACTTTGCTACTGGATATACGATATCGATAGAGGAATAGAGTATGGGCCCCGCAACGCTATTTGCCGCATGATCATGAACGGAATTGCCACGTGAAAGCGCAACGAAACTTTTCTAGACCGAACGCGCTGACCGTAATGAGATCGCTGCAGCTGCAGACATGTGTTCTGTTCCGCCTGCTGATTCGCGTCGTGTTTCGTTGTGATTCGGCTCGGATGTCCGCAACTTCTACATGATCCGGCTATCTGCATAGGTGTGCAGTGGTCTTGGTTTTAGACTTTAGGAGGCTAATGATGATGGGGGGGGTTGCGGTGGTGCCGCCTCATCTGGGGACGGCTCGAGCGACGTCCACACGCGGAAGATTGCGACGCGAATCAGGGAGATCGCGCGCAAGTCAGCGGGGGGGATTCTGCTGATCAACTACGAGCGGCGCCCGCAGTTATCCCCCCCCTATTTCTCTCCCTTCTCTCTTTCGTACCTCTGTCCTTTGCTCTTTTCGTTTTGCTTTGCCCGTCTTAGGGCTTAAGTCCTGCGGTCTGCCGGTGCTGGCGGGCTGCAGGCGTGTGGCTGCGGAAATGCGGCCCGTTGTCTAGGTCGATAATGACCACCCTCCCGATGCCATCCGCGCTGCCCGGGAAATGCTTTCAAGGTGCCTGATGCTGACGCGTCGGGGAGCCATCTGGGAATGTTGGAACACATTGCGAGGCCATGGAGCTCGTTGCCCATCTGATCGAATGAAAGCCGCGCTGCTGTCGCTCGGCGCTAAGGCTTACACAGCTGCCGCGACTGGAATGCGCGCAGGCTTTTGAAAGCCAGCTGCGCGAAAGAACCGACGCACGCCGATCGATGAATTTTAGTGAGAACGATCGATGAACTTGATTGATAACGAAGCAAAAACGCGGCCGATGATGGAGCCACAGACTAATCGCAAACGCGGGGCCGCTTTAGAATACTAATACTATACTTCCACCAACTACGTCGCGCTACTTACTTATCCAAATCCATGTACCCGGGAGCTCCGCATCTAGATGCTTGGGCTCTACATACGGACACAATAAGACTTGCTTTGGAATTGCATTGATGTCGCAACTCCCCCAAAAAACTACACCTCATGTTGCTTCCGTCGCTGTGGGGGCCGTCCGGCCGTCGTGGGTCTCCGTGTCCGCCAGCAGCTGCCGTTGCAGCAGACCAGAAGCCAGGAGAGGGCGATGTGGTGGAGTACAAGTGCCTCTTGCAGATGCCGCGCCATCACGATCAAGCTCGTTGTGCGCGATCACAAGCTGCAGCGTCGGACCACAAGAACATCCTGCGAACGTCTTCGGCGGTATGCTGGCTCGCGACAACTAAGAGTTCTTCCCTGCTCCCGGCGCGAGGCGATTGGGAGGTGATTGCAAGGACGTAGATATCTAAATATTGACTCAGCAGCTCATAGCTGCGGCGCGTGGTCAAAAGCCACGATTTTAAGTCGGGGTAGTTGAAACGTCGACCCAGTGACGCATAAAATCATGGACGTACGACGCCACTCTTCCAAGCACAGCCACGTCCACAAACCGACAAGAAAGTAGTAGTAGTTTAGTGGTCCAGGCATGGCGTTGCGAATCGTTTTCAAATGCGACCCATTCAATTTCTGATGACGAAGCCAAGCGATCATTCGGCTCATGAGATGAATGCACCAGCGTGCTGAGGTGGAAAGACTTTCCGTAGCTATGCGTGTTCTCGGCAGACTGCTGCGTCGCAGAAGTGATTTTGGACATGATATGCTGGCCCCAAGCCGCAAAGTGGCTAAAACGGCAGCAGATAATGGGCCGCGTTCTTCCAGATGAGGATCGACCGCACTCACTAGACCGCAGCACCAAATTTATCGGGGCTGGACCTCAGTTATTAGGATCTTCATCAAGACTCTATCGCTCGACAAAATCTAAAACTCTAAAACGGTCGCAGGGATAGTTCCGAAGACTGAGGGGTCGCCTTCCGCGCTTCGGTCCGCACTTTTCTCTGATCTAGAAGAAGTAGAAGTGAGATCACCACAAGACCACGAAGAACTTTGTTAAGACTGTAAGCGAACGTAAGCGAAAATGCTTGGCCCCGTGAATGAGTTCGTGGGGCTCGGGCAGGATGGACCGGGGC
>RXOD01005306.1:0-14840 GCA_005223375.1 Amoebophrya sp. AT5.2 | reverse complement strand
TACCATCTGGTCTCTCCATAAAGTCGGAGACGACGAGCTTGCAGTCGGGATCGTCGATATCCGGCCGATCCATCAGTACGTTGTCGCCCTTGATGTCACGGTGCAAATACCCCTTCTGGTGGATGTGCTCGACCGCGGAAAACACCTTTCGCGGTTTTGTTTTGGAAGTTTCTGTTGCGGGATAGTTCATCGGCACTTCTTGTGCAATGTTATCTGATCGACCGATCAGTTCCGAACTGCAAGATGGATCGATGAAGCATTCTCAGTCAAAATGCGGATGTGCGAGCTCAGAGAAAACTTGGAAAACACTACAATGCAGCCAAATAAAGAGCGAGAAAGTATCTGGAGGTACCTGGTTGCACAAGCGCGCGCAGACGAGCTCGGGGATTTTTCCTTTCTTTTTAAGGTGGAGTTGCAAGCCGTCCACCAGGTCTCCGCCTGAAAACTTTGGCATCACGATGCAGACAAAGCACTTCTCCTGGAAGACTGCGACAAACCCCACGATGTTCGGGTGGTCGAGGGAAACCATGACCTCGATTTCACGCGTGATGTCGGAAGTGTCGGACTCCGCCCGGTCAATCATCTTCACCGCATACCAAGGAGCATCCTCGCTCTCGTTCGAACGCTTGCCTGTAGTAAAGTTCGTTGAGATGAAGATGAGTTGTGTTGTTTCACCATTTCAGCGTCACTCGATGAGATGAAACAGAGATGAGTTTCAGCTCGTCGGAGAGCATGCCTCTTCATCGGACCCTGTGCATAGGTGAAAGCGAAGCATAAACAATCGAATGATGTCAGAATGTCAACTACAGCTATGGCAGCATAAACAGCAGTACGGCATTCGTGCACGACTCCAAAAGCGCCTTCCCCAAGTTTGCGTCCGAGGCGGTACTGGTTGCGGAATTCTCCCTCGCCCGAGACGTGGGAACCCTTGGCTAACTTTGCTCCCATACCGAAACACTTGGAGAGGAGCGTAATCTTGTGGTCCGGCGCACGTTGAAGCAGTAGTCCAACGAAGGAATACTGCTTCAACTAAAGAAGAAAGTGTTGAAATACAGGCAGTACTCGGGCTGGTTGTAGGGTGGTCTTACTGGTAGGCTTGCTGCAGAAACTGCGTTGGAAACCGAGATTTACTTTCACTAGTCTGACTGTCTCTTTATTCTGGTCGTCCAATTATAATCTGATCACGATCATGGATGCTGAATAAACGAGGGCATGGAGTCTGTGAGGTGAACGAGTGCAAAGATGACCGGTTGCAAACTCGGTCGGAGGTTTCTGTCGTGCCAGACGGCGAAAAAAAAGCAGCGCGACGACCGCGAGGAAAAAAAAGGGAAGCTTTGAAAGAAGCAGAAAAAAGTTCAACGGGACGCCCACGAAAAATCGCGGAGTTGGAGATCAGCCGAACATCCGAACGCCAGAATGGACACGCCAAAGGAAACTCTCAGCACCCTGCCTCGTTTTCGCGTCTCACCACTGTCATCAACATGCATTTTTTCTGTTACAGTTTTTCGGCGGCCACGGCCTTGCAAAACGCGCCGGAACAAGGTGGATCGACATCATCACATCAAAGAAACACTGTTTTGTACAAGTGCGGTTGCATCGTCCGGCTGCAACGACGATGAAGCTCTGCATCTCAATCTCTTATAGGAACGGCAACGGCCGCAACGTAGGTAAGTACTAGTACATCCTCGCGGCAGAGGAAGTTCGGCCGTTGCAGTACTACTTTCTTATCATTTCCCGCCGTCATTTTCCGGCAGGTTTTTGATGCTGAAGTGTGTGCTCTTGGCGTCGCCGTCTGCAGGTTTTGCCGGCTCCTCGTCATCCAGGGCCGCGGGTTCGAGAGCGTGCCCAATGGCGATCTGGCCTGGTGAGACGCCCATCTCCTGCAGATGATGTTGTTCGCAATGCTCATGTCACCGATCGATTGGCGATTGCAGAATATGCACGACCTCGAACTCATCATGCACCCTGTATGACGTCCTGGAGAGTGAGGAACAAACATAGTACTAGGGTAGGAATTTTTCAAACTGTTCTAATATTGCGGCATCTCCAATTGAATGAAGTGAACTACTTGCAGGTTCAGAATCGCGACAACCATCCATTAGCCTGAAATCGTAGAATCGAGGAGAAACGAAAGAATCACCGACAGCATGATAGCACAACACAGATAAGTACCTGTACCTGAAACTCGAAGCTCTGCATTCCTGGCGTGCCTACCACCGTCCCCACCACGGTGTCCGGCGCTCCAGTCGCTCCGGTTTTTGACGGGCTGTTTGGTCCCGGACCGAGATTGTTCAGGGGCACGCCTTCTTCGAGTTTCAGCGTTCTTCCTGGTACGGCGCCTGGCACCGCGCTCCCTGCTCCCTGGGCTCCTCCGGTGTCTGTCTGCGCCGCGGCGAGGGTGTTGGCTAGCGGATCCTCCCAAGAGAGGATCTTTGACTTCACAAGGTAGTACGTGATCCCGACAAACAGGCCGGCAGGAAGGAGTCCCGCGTACCACTCCTGGAAGTCGCTGTGCCCCTTGATAAGCGGAGCGATGGTAAGCGAAATCATCGACATAAGCTTGATCAGAATGTTCAGCGCAGGACCCGAGGTGTCCTTGAACGGATCGCCCACAGTGTCACCGACCTGTTTTCGGGTGGCGATCGGGATTCATCTTGAACTTGAAGATATCCTGGCCTAGCAGCAGCCTCGTTTGCTTTGTAGCTACAGCTGCACTGGTCCACCCGGAAGGTCGTAAGACACATCTGATTCGAGGAACCAAAAAGGCGAAATCGTTCCAAACAGACACACGACGGCCACTACAACCACAAATAATACCACGCACGCTTTCCCCTGGTCCGTTTTCTTGATTTGGAGCTTTTCGCACAGCTTCTTGGAATTGTCCCATGCGCCGCCCGCGTTTGACATCATAATCGCCATCATGCAGCCACTCGCGATGGCGCCCGCCAAGACGCCCATCAGGCACCGCGGGCCGACGAAGAACCCCACAAACAGGGGCGCCAAAATCGCATACCTGAGCAAGGAAGTGTCAATCAGTTTCGATGCACGCGAGAGTCGTTCTCGTTTCTTCACGGGACATCCACATCCTTCGGTACGTCTACTCTTGTATGTACCGGAGAGTTTTTGCGATGAAAAACAAGTACGCTCCGGGCGCCAGCATTTCCCGCAGGCTCGAGCGCGTGCTGATCGCCACGCACGTGTCGCTGTCCGGCATGACGTCTTCTGCGTCGGGGATCGGTTCGCCCCTACTTGCTTTCTGAATGCATTCGTAGAGGCCGGGAACCCCGCCGTGGAACTGTCGGCGCACCTCCTGAATGATTTCTGCCGCCGCTTTCCCCACCGAAATCATCGTCAGCGCGGCGAAGAGAAACGGAAGCATCGCACCGAAGATGACACCGGAAAGAATCACCGGATCGCCCACGCGGAAGTCCATCTGGCGCAAAGGATCAACTTCGTGCTCGAACGCAGCGAGGAGCGAAAGTGCGGTCAAAACCGCAGATGCGATCGCGAACCCTTTGCCGGTCGCAGCCGTAGTGTTGCCGAGCGCGTCTAAAGCGTCGGTTTTGTGCCGCACCTCGTCGGGGATAGAATTGTCCATCTCGGCGAGACCGCCAGCGTTGTCCGCGACGGGACCATATGCGTCGGTGGCCAGCGTAATGCCAAGAGTGGAAAGCATGCCCACCGCTGATATTGACACGCCGTAGAGGCCGCCTGAAGGTTTCGTTTCGTTTCGATGGATTCGTTGTTCGTTGCGCTTCATCCCGCGCCGGCAATCGGAGAAAAATAAAGATCAAGAAGCCGCAAGTGCGAAACGGGACAAAACAAGTACTGGTAAAACAAGTAGGTAAAAGTCTACCTAAGCTCGCGCACAGCAAGATCAGTAACACCAAGGTCACCACTGGTGGCACGCAGCTGATCATGCCCACGCCGATGCCTTGGATAATCACCGTCGCGGGCCCGGTTACCCCCCGGTCTTTGATGGATTGCACCGGCCCGAAGTCAAAGCTGGTGAAATACTCCGTAAACTTTCCGATCAGCATGCCACCGCCGAGCCCGAAGCCGACGCACAGCCATAACGCAATCCCGAGCTTGAACCCGAACATGACGAGGCAGAGGAACCCGGCCACACCGACGAAAATTCCGCCCGCGACGAACATGCCCTTCTCGAGAGCCCACATCAGCTGGCCCAGATTTGTGTTCCAACCGTTTCCCGCCTCGGCTGTGTTCACGTAGAAGTAGCCGATGATGGAAGACGCGACGCCGATGCCAGTGAGGTAGAAGGGGAGCGCGACCTTTGTTTTTTTTTTGAGTGTTTCGAGGTCGACGTTGGGCTTACTAGATAGAGCGCCGTAGGTCGTAAACGACGTCGTAGAAGGATCGATTAGTCGTTCGCTTGCGTTTCATTCTCGCGGCAGGAACAAATGCAGTCGTCAGGATTAAATCGCAGTAGCAACTGTAAAAGCAAACGCGTATTAACCTTCCTGTTCACGTAGGGGTCGTTCTCCTCCAGACTGGCCAGTGTCGCTGCCGCGATCACGCTTCCGACGTAGCTTTCGAACAGATCCGCACCCATCCCCGCCACATCGCCGACGTTGTCCCCCACGTTGTCGGCGATCACGGCCGGGTTGTGCGGATCGTCCTCGTCGATGCCGGCCTCCACTTTTCCAACCAGGTCCGCCCCCACGTCCGCCGCCTTTGTGTAGATCCCGCCGGCGACCCGCGCGAAGAGCGCGATCGAGCTGGCGCCGAAGCCGAACCCGGCCAGCTCCTGCATGGTGTGTTGGAACTCGTGCCCGGTGGAGACGAACAGAAACACGAGGGAGAGCCCGCCCAAGCCGAGTCCAACGACCGCGAAGCCCATGATCGACCCGGCCGTAAACGCGACCACTAAACCGTCATTCAGAGTGCCCTCCGTGCACGCGACCGTCGTGCGCACGTTGCCGTCCGTGGCCACGGCCATCCCGCACCAACCGGCCAACGCGCTCAGCCCCGCGCCGGTGAGAAAGCACAGCGCAACGCGAAACCCGATCACGAAGGACTGCTTGCTCGCGAAAACCAAGAACAGGAGCAACGCAGCCGAAGCGACGAAAACGGCTAAAACCCGATACTCCTCCTTGAGGAAAGCGGTGGCGCCGGACTTGATCTGGGCCGCGAGACGGTCCAATTTCGGGTGCCCGATCTGCGATCCGGTCTTGGCCGCCATCAGCCGCTTGTAGAGGAAATTGATGAACACGAAACAAGCGACGGAACCGCACAGAGACGGCCAGACCACGCCAAAGGGCGAGTAGGCGATCATGGTGCTGGTCGATGTCGCGGGAGGATGATCGCACTACACTCGCCTCGATGACAGTAGGGGATTGACTACAAACTGCGCGGGTCGGCGTCGCTGTGCACCGGGGTGTAGTGCCGCTGCTTCTGCTGAGCCCTGGAAGTACTGCCGGAAAAATTACACGTCGGTGGTCGCTAGTGTACTCCTGCACAGGGCGTTGAAAGCGAAGCCGAGAATGCTGCTCTGCCTTTGGCTTTGCCCGCGTCGGACCGACAGCAGGCAGCGACCGGCCGTATGCCGGGGCCAGGTACTGCGCTTGGACGCTTCCGCAATATTATTCTTCTACTGTGTTGAGAGTGGTCACGGAAGTCAGCTGATGTTATGTCCACCTTCTGCGCTGGAAAAAGGTAGCGTTCGCAATTTCGTTTTGCTTCTTTGTTCGCGCGGCCTACTTCGTAGCAAACTGCTCTCGTAGTCAGTACAACGCCGTCGAGGAGAACACAAACAAGTCCGCCACAGGAACGAAAACGAAACGAAGCAACTGCGTTCTGAAGGTCTCAAACAAGCAAAGGTCGGGGTTTGCATTCGATAGGGAGCAGAACTCAAGAACGACATCTTTCATGCTCACAATGCTTCCCAAGAAATTTGCAGCCAGTGTTCCTCAGCCGCAACTTCCTTGTGATGTAAGCGATACTCTGACTCTAGTAGTAGTACCGCTTGGTGCGAGCAAAAATCTCGGGAATGAAAATACATAAGTACTTCGTTAGATGAAGGTGAATAGATTGATAGGGTAGCTATGTGGTTCTGCGAAAGAAAATGGTAAAAGCCGTGACCAGGGAAACATAGTTAAGTACACGCACGTGCCGTCGTGTCTTTGAAATTCATTGTGCGTCCAAAATTGAAATAATTTTTCAGCGTTTCAGTTTCAGAGCGGAATTATTAGCGTTTACCTTACTGACCATCCTCACTGTGACCGCACGGGAAAAATTTTATGAATACGCGGTGTTAAAAAACTTCTTGTGCTTTCGTCGTTCCAAAGAAAACGCCGGCGCTCGTGTTCGTGACCTAATTCGCTTTATTCGCCTCTTTGTCTTTTATAGGGCTCGGTTTTCTTCAACCCATTCGGAGGAGAAATTCAATTCTCAGACTGATCCTTAAACACCACATCCACTCCGACAAAGTTCTTCTCCTGAAAAGAACAGGCCATCGAATTTTATCAATCTCTTTCTCTTTACTGTTCTTTTTCCATCTAATATCCAACCGCCCCCAAACGATATCTCGAAACCTTTTCCACCCGCCTCTCCCTCCTCCCGGCTCCAGACTCGACTTCTACTCTTCTTCACTGCTTGTGCTCCTCTTCTTCTTCTTCTTGCTCTTCTTCGTCGACGACTTCAACACGCTCTGGTCCGCCGCCTCGGATCCCGCTTTGAATGCCTCCTTTCTGGAGGACACAATCGCGGCCGGTAACTCCTCCAAACTCCCCCGCACGTCCTTCGACGGAGGTTGCGCAGCTTCCGCCTCCAACGCCTGCTTCCGCGAGGACACAATCGCGGCCGGTAACTCCTCCAAACTCCCCCGCACGTCCTTCGACGGAGGTTGCGCAGCTTCCGCGGCCAACGCCTGCTTCCGCGAAGACACGATTGATGCCGGTAGCTCCTCCAAACTCCCCCGCACGTCCTTCGACGCTGGTTGCGCAGCTTCCGCCGCCAACGCCTGCTTCCGCGAGGACACAATCGATGCCGGCAACGCCTCCACGCTTCCCCGATCCTCCTTCGGCACTCTCATCGAGTCTCGCCTCGCTGCCTCCAGCTCCTCCTTTCTCCCCTCGATGCTCTGGCTCTGGAGGTAGATGGCTCCCACACTGGGGTTTCTGCTCGCCAGACCTCCTTGCTCTGCCTGCCAATGCGCAAACGTGCGCGTCTGCTCCTGCCGCAGTTTCTCTTTCTTCCCGCTCGTGTCGAGCGCCCCGGCGGCCGATAGTTCCGTGACCTCTTCCTCGAGCATCTCCCGCGACAGCGCGCGAGTCATGGCAGCCTTTTTCGCGGGGAACGACGACACCTCCTGCTTCGCACCCGACACAATCCCCTGCGGAAGCTCGTCCAGGGACGGGCGTTGGGGCCGCGCCGCGCTCGCAGTCGCACTCGCGCCCATCATCTTGCTGCGGGTCTCCTTCGAGGAGCTCTTTATTTTGGCGGTCTTTTTGCTTTCCTCCGCACCCACGAATTCTCCGGCCGCCGACAAAGTCCGTTTTTCGGCGCCAGACCCCGGTTCCGCCCTGCTGCCCAGGGCCGGAGCTCCTGCAGACCCCGTCGACTTCATCTCATCTGACTTCAAGCCGATGGTCTTGTTGCTCCCCATGCCACTCTTCTGACGCTCGGCCTCCAGATCAAGGTGAATCATCGTTGCCGCGACGTCCGACGGCAGCAGCAGCATCCCGCCATCGTCCCCATCCTCCACGTCTCCTTCGTACTTGAAACTGGACTTCTTCGGGGGCGGCTCCTCTAGGGGCGGATCCGATGCCCCGCGCTTCCCGCCCGATGGCTCCCGGTGGACGGTCCCGAACAAGTCCACGGAGACGCCGCCGCCCGACGACTTCGGACCCACCCTCGTCCCGTCAGCCGCCTTCGCCGCACCGCCCGATCCGCTGCTCAGCGACACTTTATGTTCGAGCGCATCCAGACTGATCTTCTCTTCGGGCAGATGAGAGATGCTCTGCATGTTCATCTCCGCGTCGATCTGCTCGAGCACGCCGCTCGTCTTTCCAGCCTTCTTGCTTTTCTTCTTGGCCGGGATAAAAAGCGAACTTTCGGTGACGTCCTCCACCACGTCCGTTTGCGCTGTGCCTGGTGCGCCCTCACCGCGCGTCGCAGACACCTTCTGGAAACTGGTCACCTGGGTCGCCGTCAGCACCTCCGCTTCGCTGACAGCCGCCGGTGCCTCCGCTCCGAGCGGAGGCGGCGCGCCCGGCTGCACCCCCTCCTGAATTCCCTGCTTGCTCAAAGCGTCCCGGGCGAGCGCGTCCGGGTTCTTCTCCTGGTTCAGATCCGTTGCGCGTTTCTCGAGTGCGTGCACAGTTCCCGCGAGGCCGGTGGCGTCCTTCCGGAGTCGCTTACCGTAGTGCGCCTTTTTCGCGTTGGCGGGGGGCACCGGAACATGCTCCTGATCCTTCGGCCTGGCCCGACAGAAGAGCCCGACCACCAGCAGGAGCACGCAGCCGGCAAGAATCAGCGCCATCACAATCATAAGCGCGACGAACGCACCTGTCGTGGTAATTTGGTTGATCATGCTGTGTCATTGACGATTGTTGTTGGGACAAGACGAAATATAGATACCACCAGCAGCGCTCGCAAATGCGATCGAAGAATCAAGGTGCTAAAAATCCCAGGTGCTAAAAATCGCACAGACATAAACTATGAAGAGGGCGACTGGTACATGTATGCATGAGTCCTTTTTTGTGCGACTCGGCGTCGTGCTTGTGCGTCGTGGTCTTCACCTCCTCTCCATCATCCGTTTCCGCGTCACCGTGGGCCTCCTCGTCTCCGACGTCTTCGTCATCCTCATCTCCGTCGTCTTCGCCATCTCCGTCACTAACATCGTCAGCCTCCTCCCCTTCCTCGGGTTGATCCTCCCGCTCTTCTTCAAGTCTTCCTTCTTCTGCATCATCAGCTTCAGCCTCAGGGTCGCCCTCCTCGTCGTCGTGTTTTGCAGGACGATCAATGTCGAGGGGTTTAGGATCACGCACCCACTCCGAGGGGGTCCTATATCCCGCCTGGCCACTCTCCTGCCCCTCCGAATGGGGGCCCTGGTCCTGCCCGTCCGAGTTGGGGCCCTTGTGCTGCCCGTCCGACTCGGGGCCCTTGTCCTGCCCGTCCGAGTGAGGGCTCTTGTGCTGCCCGTCCGAGTCGGGGCCTTTGACATTGTCCGGCCCTTCCGAGGGGGGGCCACTGTCCTCGGAGCCATGGTGGTGGCCGTTGTGGTGGTAGTTCCCGTGGGAAATGTCGCGTTGCAGTACGCTCGCCACCTTCTTTCGTTCGGTATTTCCCGCTTTCCCCTGCGCTTCGATGTGGTCGTTCTCGACCGGAACTTGGGTTCCCACACCTCCGCGGAACAGTGGAGACACCCGCACTTCTGACGCGGCCCCCTCGCCTGCCTCGGTGGGAGGTGCTTCGCGTTTCAAAAGATTCTCCTTATTCCCACTGCTGAAGCTGCTACTTGTTCCCACCAATAAATGATGCTCCGCGCGCTTCCCCCTCGTCTCGATGCGGCCAAAAACCCTAAATTGCGTCTCTCCCCCAAAAAAAGTTGCGCTTGTGTGAAAAGCGACGACCCATAGCGCAGGCCGCAGATGCCGGCGAGCAAGATATCCCTGATAACTTGCGCGTGGAGCTTCTCGCGATGACCACATGGTTCTGCTGGTTGTTGTTCTTGAGGCGTAAAAAATGACTGACCAATAATCGAACTTCTGGACGGTCCTCTGATTAACCTTGATAACGTAATGTTTGTTATTGCTATTGTGAAGATGCTACTGATTCCGCCCAATCAGGACGGTCGAAATGAAATTTTTAGGCCGCCGAAGACCTCAATAAACGGGACGGATTGCAACCGCTCCGCATGTTGTCTTCCGACTTCCGTGGGGGGGGAAAGAGAACTCTCGTCTCTTGCCTGCGCCGGAGTTGTAATGTAAGAATGAAAATTTATATAGCTTGGATAGACCACACCCCCGGAAAGTCACTTCTGCAGGTACTGCGACAGAACGAACGGAACCGCGGGAACGAAATGCACGTTTTTCGACGGACGCCACGACAGGTTTTTCTTCATGGCACGTTCACGATCCTTCTAGAACGGACGAGAGGAACGAGTGAAAAACGAGCGCTGTAGCGAAACGCACTGTTTGACTTCAATCTTGGACTTCCACGACCACGAAAACGTGCGAAATACAAATACTTACATCCACGACAAAAACGAAGTTAGTAGGTGAATGCGTAGGGACAAAACATAACAAGTGAATGGGAGAGAGTGGTCGTGAGGCGCGCGCCTTCATGAGGCCGCTACTCTTTGTGGTTTATCTGTTTTGTCGCTGTTTCATTTTTTTCATCCCAGGTGCATACGCTTGCTGAGAGCCGTCACAAGTCCTCAAGTACCGAAAATTACACACCGCTAGAATTCTCTGATGCCAGAGCACTGTTCTTTAAAGAACAGGTCTCAAGACTTTTCCAGGTTTTTTCCTTCAGGTCGAGCCATGGCACCGCTGCATCCCGTATCTCCACGACACCCACGCCACAGGATGAGAGAAATGATCAGTAAGTTCCAAGACAGCCAGTGAATGAGTTGGTCGCATATAAAAGTTCGCTATGGCGGTCGTCTGGGGTCTTTTCTTGCAATAAGCGTTCCGACGCCATCACTCGAGTCGCCTTCAAAAAACAGCCTCAGCCGTGAACTACAAGCAGCAGTAGTTCAGTGGCGTTTGTCATCCGACGTGAGATCATGAAGGGTTCTCAGAAAGGACGACCCCTCCCTCGGATCTTCAGGCCTCTTCCATCGCGTCGGCTTGGGGGGTCTCGAACTCGCTGAACATGAATTCTTGGTTGTACTCCATCAGGAACTGCGTTGACCGCTTCACATCCACGAACAGCGAGTACACCTTTCGGATGTCCGGCACGTCCACCTCCTGCCCCTTTCGTTTCAAGCACACCAGGTTTGCCACGGAGATGAGGTGGATGGCGTAACGGAGGGTTGACTCCATCCCGATCTTTGTGAGCAGCTCCTTGGCGCTGTCTGTCATCTCCACGTCCTCTTCCTCTGCGAGTTGTTATTTAAAACGATTGAGACTTGGATGGGATTTCGTTGGGGATGAAAAAACCTTTCATGCCGACAAATTCGTTTCGTTACCTCCAAGCCGCGTGTCTGAAACTCTTTACTCGAAAAAAAACAGAGCAAAAATACCTGCCCTAATGTCGAGGATTTTCCGTATTTCGCGCTCGCTGTAGGGTTCGGTGCTGATGATCAAAGCGCGGTCGAGCAGATCGAGAGGGATGCCGTGCGGCGATCGGTAGTCCGTCCCGCGAATCTTCGTGATACCTGGTGTGACAAAGTGCAAATGCTTCGCGGTTCATCTTCACAGAAAGAAATTATTCGTACTTAGACATTCCAATCGCAATGTAAATGACCAACACCAATCCCTGAATCGCAAAAATGACGATATAATACCTCTGTTTGTGGCCATGATGACAACTGGGGAGGTTTCCATTTCCAGTGCTCTGTTTAAAAACGAGAAGCACTCGATATCGAGCATGTGCACCTCATCGATGAAGAGAACTCCGGGCACTATCTCCGCCTTGCCCTTAGAGGGGTGAAAAACCCATTTTTGGCGGCATTTCTGCCAGGTAGATGATTCGCCTATTGCCGAGACAGAATACGAGACAAAATACGAGACAAAATACAAGACAACACAGGAAAATGAACCGACTCATTCTTGCACCCCCTGCCCATCGCTTTGCAGTGCTAGCTGCCTCCCTAGCAGTACCGAGCACAATGAGACCAAATACGAGACCAAATACGAGACAAAATATGAGACCAACTACAAGAGAATACAGGTCACCCCCGGCGCGTATCATACGAGACCAATTACCAGAGGAACTACAAGACGCCCGCCACCAGACCAATGCTCAGGCAAATGGGTTGATCCTCCCCTTAATGCCCTCCTCGCGCCATTCGGCGACCTTCGCGTCGATTTGTTCGCGCACCTCCTGCTTGATCTCGCCGGTGTCCCCGGCGAAGAGAGCGAGAAAACCCTGGCTTCGCGAGTTGATCACGTCAATCTCGTGCAAGTTCACCGTGTGCACCACCTCCTTGCGCTTCTGCAACTCCCCGTCCGGGCACTGGACAAATCTGGGGAGAATTTTTAAGTGTAGGCGTACAGTATCGAGTGTGTCAACGAGAACGAAGATTCGACGAAGGTCAAGGTGGAGCAGGGACTAAAAAAAGACGCATAAGATTTAGCACCTCGTCTGTGGTCCCATGGCGTCGAAGTCCTTACTTCTCGCGAACGACTTCCCGAGGAGCGTGATTTTGCCGGAGGACTTGTCGATAGTAACGACATCTCCAGCCTGGATGTTGTCCTTCTGGACCTGCTCAATCATCTTCTGCCCAAGGTCGTATCTGAAAAGTAGTATGTTTGTCAGTTAGAACACAATCGTGAGCCCTATCAGCTGTGTACATCAGTCGGTGCTCGTGCGCCAGCAGGTGCACGAGCCCAGCGTCACATCCTGTGTACTAACTCCCCGAAGCAGCACTCCCCCGGAAATTCAAAATGGCTGCGGCGACCCATGCCTAGCCTAGTTGCAAGTCGAAGTAGTTCCGTCCAGCTTCTTGACGAAGGGCGCACCGCCCCTAGCGTCAAGTGGAACCTGGAGCGGACCGCAACCATGGTCGGTATTCATTGAAATACACACAGAAAACAAGTATAAGTTGGTACATTGTCTCCATCTCCGTGGTCTTAAGCGTCATCTTCCCGAAGGTCGCCGCGCGCCCCTCCGTTTGCTCAATTTCGATTTCCACCACCTCGCCCTCTATTATTTCGGCCTCCTCACGGATCCGCACTCCGATGGACTGCCGGAACGCCTGTGTCAACGCCTCGGTCTTGCCTGCAGTGAAGTAGAAAAACTGGTTCTAATCGATTGTCTTTCGATCAGAGACCCCTTCACCTCTATCGATCCGTCATTACTCCTTTGACGGCGTATGACGCGATGAAGGAAAAATCCAGATTAAGGAAAAGAAAAGGAGTAAGTACTCATTTCCAACGAGAAGATCTCGGATCCCGCGATACAGGTGAACGGCGTGTCGTCTCCCAGCGCCTTCGCCATACCCATCGCGATTGCCGTCTTACCCTGTGATCCGATGTGCGTTCGGATGATTTAAAAGAGCAATTATGCAGTCACAACTTCTTTAGTGACTCCTGTGAAATTTCTCTTCTTTGTTTTTCCATGAAAAGAGGACGACTTCACCTTTCTTCACATGAACTATCACCTTTCACCTGAACTACGACTAATAGTCAGGTACCGTTCCGGGCTGTCCTGCAATCAAAATCGCTCTTCCTGCAATCCGCCCCTCGTTTATCATCGACAGGATGACGCCCGCCGCCCTCCGGGCCTTGTTCTGGCCCACCATACCCTGCGAGACGAGGCGAGCATCAAGCGAATCGTCCAGACCAAGACCTCGGATGTGGGAGTGCGCCCCGATGCGCTCCAATCGGTGCACATCCTTCACGTCGGCAATACGCGGCTCCATTTTGAGGAGAGTCTAAGCGGAATCAGATAGGAATTGCGTTTATTGTAGGTGCGAATCAGTTGGACTACGGACGAACGTGTGACAAGTGAAAGTCGCTCGCAGTGATATCGAAGATCATCCGGCGCACGGGTAGCAAACTAAATAAGTAAGTGCTTTTTAAACTTGGTCGTAAACTGGTCGCTTTGTCGCCGTCGCGGCTTCTGTAAATTTTTGGCGCGACCACCGTGTCATGCGTGCGCCCCTCAACCACTTCCGCTTGCCTGCGAACAATTGTGTTCAAAGTTAAACGCACCATAAGATTAAGAGACAAGGCTGCGACGATAGCACAGCAACGACGCCATGAAGAACGTTGGGCTGTTAAGCTGTTATCTGCAGCGGCGATGCGTGACTTGAGGCATTCGCGCTGCTCAGTGACAGCTTGCTTTTCTGTAGCACAATATACCATACCCCCGAGCACCAATCACTTTAGGTGTCAAGCTCGGCTTTTGTGCAAGATAACTTCTCTGAGTCCGACCTCGTCACTGACGAGAAGTGCGGAATTCAACTTGGATCGAGCTGCGGAAGAACAGGACACTGCGAAACTCCATTGGTGATCCGAGCTTGATCAGATCCGGTATACCGCAACTTCATATTTTTTATCGAGGTTTTTTATTCACTGAATAAATTTGGGAGCTCCTGGTTGACCCGGCTTCATTGCGTCCGTCTGACACATAGCGTGCGAGTTGTCGTTCACAACCTCGACTAGAATTCTCTAACCTCGGGTCTAGATGACAAACAGCACGTAAATTGCTCTAGGTGCCTTCGTAAATACTCTGTAAGAGCGGAAAAAAAAAATCAATATTTCGGAAGATGCACGTGGAAAGTTGTCCTCGCGATGGATATGGCGAAAACATGATCGCACAGCAAAACCTTAATTATCTCCTCGACGTGGTTGTCGTCTGCTGCCCAGGAAAACTATGGTCGGTGTTATCGCGGACCGGCGCGGTACTGCAATGGCAATATTGTCATTCGGTCTAGCTACGGCTATGACTATGGCATGAACCTGTCGAATATATCGATGAAAAAAATTGCAACATACGAAAATCAAAGAGCAGTATTTATCGATGTAAAAAGCAAAGATGATGTCGTCACCTGAAGAAAGTCTAGTGTATCTCCCTATATGTGCTGCAGTTCCATCCAACATTAGCGATTCGACGAGCGCGGGCCCGCTCGGTGATCCCACTTGTTTTTCCGTTTCTCGATTCCCTTACGCGGCCGGCGCCTCCTCCGCAGCCGCCGGCGCCTC
>RXOD01005305.1:0-14847 GCA_005223375.1 Amoebophrya sp. AT5.2 | reverse complement strand
CCGCCGCTGCTGCCTTAGATGCTGCGTAGGTCGCCGCGTTCACCTGCTCGATGAGCGCCCACTGCGGAAACACTGTAAACGAATTCCCGTACACTGTCCTCGCTTCCGCGGCTCCGGCCAAGGCCTCCGCCGCCAGCTTCTTCGCCTTCGCCGCCTTCGTCTCGGCTAAAGTTGCATCGCCGCTGGCCAGAGCATCCTCCGCGTCTTCTCTCGCCGTCTTCAACGACGCAGGCACCGCGTTCTTGGCACTTTTGTACGCGTCCTTGCAGCAAACCTGCAGCTCGAGCGTCACGAAGTCCCCTTCGTCCGCGCTGAAGTCTTCCGCGTTTCGCTTCATTTTGTGCTTCGAGCAGGTGCTTTGTTCGACGAGGCCGAGGCCAGACACGGTGACTCGGTCGTCGAGGCAACACACACACTGTGGTGCCGCGTAGTTGAAAGAAGGGGCCACTTCAGCACATGTGCGCGTAGAAGTAGTTGTAGATGTCGTAGCCATCAATCCAGTCGTGCTAGTAGTTGGCGTTGTACATGGTCCGGGAAAGCATTGCGAATGGTTTCTCCGCCACGAAAATTTTGCGCCCTGGTTTACCAAAAGAATGCCTCCAAGAACGAAATGGTCCACATTTGTGGAAAACATGTCCCGGTCGCAAACGCCGCTTGTTTTGTCGCATTCCTTCCGTTTCAGTTGAGCAAGCACATTGCCCTCGCCCCACGAAGGTTCATAGCAGCACTCGGTGTTAGCAGGAGGGCGAAAATATTCTGAGCTGCACGATGCACCGGTTCCTGTTTGAGAACAGTCGACTCCCTTACCAGCTGCTGATCCAGGGATTCCCAGTTTGTACTTGTGCACTCTCTCCACCTGCGCTTCTTAAAGGTGAGCCCAAAACATTTCTTCAAAAAATTAGTATAAATCTTCGTGTCTCGTCCATGTTGTATCATCAACATCATGGGCGGCAAACGGCCAGCTGGATTGGGGTCGTGCCTCTATCTTGATCTTCCCAGATGAAGATGTAGATGAGCACCTGATAGCTAGAAAATCTAGCGCCCTAAACCTAGAGCTAGACCTCGAGAAGTTCACCCCTAAAGTGTTTAAAATACAACTATCCCCATCCCCAGGCTCGGTTTTCTATCCTAATGAAATTGATTGAATCTACAACAGCGTAAATACTGTCTAGCGTCTTCCGTTCGTCTGACGCACTCCCTTCTCCTCCCGCCGATCCGGTTCCGGTTGTTGGCAAGCTAGCAGACCAGAGGATCTCGCAAGCCTGTTGGATTGCGAGATCCTCAGGGCTGCTAGCTTGCCCCTGTACCGAAGTTACCCTGGCGGGCACTATTCTCCTCCAACCATAAGTCTCGGCCTGTGGCGTCTTTATTTGGGGCCGCGGCCGCCCTGCGTCGTACTAGGTGTTTGTCTAGTTCCCCTGGTCATCTGTCCTACTGGTCATGGTCTACATCTATGCCTCCATTGGATTTGGAACTAGCAGTCGTATCAGACACCACTGCGCGCGCTGGGGCTGGATCTTCGGACTTTTACGCAAATTTAAGTATATTCCGCTGCGGGGAGCAATTTACAATCCGCGAACTCGAGGATTCGCATGCGAAAAATCATGCATGGATGTCGATGATGCGGGGCAATAGCCATTACGAAGATAGTGACAAAAAATGCATTGATGCGATTGCATTGTAGCTCATGCCTAACCGGTGGCAGTTGTGTACGAGAACTCAAGATCCTCGACTCCCTCGCTGAAGCCCGGCGCACTGCTTGCCGGATTCAGACCCTCGCGGAGACATGAAGGCTGATCGTCCAGGGGCAAAGGAAGCAAAGCGCTCGTGTAGTCAGTGTCCCCCGACGCTGCAGCGGGGGAATTACCCCCCGGCACCCGCCAGCAACACACCTGCAGGGCAGTATTAACATGAGCATGTACGTGCATCTGCAAAAGCAAATTCCAAATCCACATAAAAGTAGAAGTCCTCGCGAAGGAGCTAATGAATTGAGCCATTTTTGTAGATATAGGTAAAGTTGCAATAGGCAAATACTAATAGCTAAATAGGTTCCAGCAATCGAAGAAATCGGTCAGACACCTTCAGCTGGAGCGCGCTGTAGTATCCCCCATGGCTGTCCTCGTAGTTGCTGTTGAGCGCCACCATGTTGTGCTTCGTGCAGGTTTCTTGTTCTTCAAGATCAAGACCAGAAAGGGACACGTCCACCGTATACGGATTTGCGTCTGTTCCGGTAAACGCCGTCCAACTGCTACTGGTCGGATTGCCTCCCGCAAAGCTACCGAGAGCTACTGAGGAGAGACACTCGTCTGCGCTGCACACTTTTTGGTAAAGGTGTATTTTGGTGGCTGAAGGATCATTATCGTCCAGCAGCTCGCGGATCTTGTACTTGAAGATTTTTTCCCCGTGCACTACGTCCGCGATTCCGACAGTGAAGTCTTTTCCGTCCGCCTGCCGCAAACAGAGAGGGCGCAGCGCCGCTGGAAGGGCATCGGCTGCGCACGGGGTCACAAAGAAATCGGAGCAGATGGCGGTGGAGCACAACACGGCCCAGCTGCATCTTGGCAGCTGTCTCTGCGGCTGGGCCCCTTGATCATGCCTCCGTCCGTGCCCCCGTCCCCCGATCATCATGCCTCCGTCCGTGTCCCCGCGTGCGCGTGGTGGTGGTCGGCGTTTCGTATACGGATTGGCACTTTTTCGTCTCAATGTTTTTGGCTTGTTGTTCTTGTTATTCATGAAATCTAGGCCCACGACCTGGCACTAGATTGACAGTTCCGGCGGTCGGGGTCGAGTCAGTCTCGGAGGATGTGGGCGGGGGCTCACCGAAGAGAGTAAAAGTTAGTAAAACGCCCACGCCGGCGGTGGAATAACTATGAGCAACAAAAAAAGGGGGGGACAGCCAAAAGCCTGTTCGCAAGGTTTCATACATTGAATTCACGGCTCCGCATCCGACTGCCGAAAGCGATGCAAATACAAACGCAGAAGCCTTCAATTTTCGAACGGATGCCGGGCCTGAGAGTTTGATGTCACACAAATATATCTAATCTATACCGACGAGGAGCCCGATAATGCACGGAATTCAGGCGCATTCAACGATTCGCACGGTCTTAGTTCAACTTAATATAGAAGTACTTAATCATGATGACTCGGATTCATTCACCGATCAAGGCCACCGATCGGGCCGCCGCACGAATATCATGGAGGCAAGGATGTAGCGCTTGTGCTTACCGAACGATGTAAGTTATTTTTTCGAAGAGGTATCAGACGAAGAGGGGTTGAACGGTCCATCACTTGCGGCTCCTGCAGAGGAACACGAAAAGAATCCACGGTCTACATGGTACGCGTACGGTTTACTTCTTTTTTTTTGATAAGTACTTTATATGAAGAGCGTGCGTTTCAGCACCGCGTGGTTCTACACTTTCTCGCTACGATTTCGTAGCCTCCACCGCGACCACGTCTTTTCATTCACCTTCACATTCGATTCCGCAGTCCGCACGGCAAGGAGATCAGGGCAAAATAAATCCTGAGATTCTCGTCTTCATTCCTCCATCCCGGACGCGGACGCCACTTCTCGCATCACGTAGTCGACCAGTAGTCCCACGGGTCTTCCTGTCGCGCTCGCTTTATCGAAGCTCCCGCCCATGGCGGTGCCCGCGATATCGAGGTGTGCCCACCTCCGCCCCGCCTCCACGAACTTTTCCAGGAACAATGCTGCGGTGATACTGCCCGCCGCCCCGGATTTTCCGATGTTGCTCACGTCGGCGGTCTCGCTTTTTAACAGTTCGCCGTTATGGCGGGACCAGGTGGTGAGTGGCTTTGGCTACGTGGTAAGTGATTTTTTTTTTGGGGGGGTCTTTTGGGGGTCCCCTTGGATGGCGAGGTCTGCACCAGGAGAAAAGGCGGCTGTCCGCGGTTGGCAGCAGGCCTGACGCGACCCCTCCACCCTGCAGCTTAAAATCAGTCGCCACTCTAGCAGGCGCCTGCTTTTGCCCTGCGCCTGCCTTCAGGCCCTAGTAAAAAGTTTGTAGCACCATAACCAATCGACATCTAGCCCCTGGGTTTTCATGGCCTTCCTGTTCCGCTCCTGGTCCCTCCGACTGGCTGACTTCCCTGCCCCCCCTACTCCAAACAATGGGGCATCTCTGAAGCCGCCCGGGTGTTTCACACCCGGGCGGTTCAGAGCGCGTTGACGCGCTCGCGCTCGCCACCTAGGGCAATCCGCCACCCAAGTGGAGACCCATCACCTACCACTTACCAGTTCACCAGCTTACCACCTGGTCCCTTCATAGCCGTACACCTCCTTCGCCTCCAGTAATGGCATCTGCCAGACGCGGTCGTTACTGTTTGCAAGACCACCAGCACATTCAAGCTCTCTTCTCAAACCCGAACAGTTGGAAAATAACCCCGTGAAATCGGAGCCGAGCGCGGTGACCATGGCACCGGTCAGGGTGGCAATGTCGATGAAGGTCGTTGTTCCTTCTTGCCCCGGCGCACCACCAGCTGCGACCACGTCCTCCTCCCTGTATTCTTTTTGTGCCCAGGTCAACGCGTCGCAGAGAATCAGCCTTCCCTCGGCGTCGGTGTTGTTGACCTCGACGGTGAGTCCGTTTAGAGACTGCAACACGTCCCCCGGCCGGTAACACGAACCGGACACCGAGTTCTCGACCAGAGGAAGAACCCCAACCACACGCAGAAAAGGAATTTCTTCATGTACTCCGACGTCGTCGTTCCCTGGTGCTGTCACTTGCGCTTGCATCTTGTTCATGTGCAGCGTGTAGTCCGCGACCGCTTTTAGCGTGCCCAGCACGGCTGCCGCGCCGCCCATATCCATCTTCATGCCCGGCATCCCCGACAGCTTCATGTTCAGCCCGCCCGAGTCGTGCACCACGCCCTTGCCGACCAACACGATCGTCTTCGCTGGCCGACGCGGAGTCCGGGTTTCATGCTGAGGCGGGGGCTGATCTTCCGATGGTGTGGCCACTTCGCCACAACTTCCACTCGTCCTCCGTTGTAGGGGAACGTCGCACTCTATTCTGGCCAGGTAGCTTTCCGAGGCGGAACCACGCCCCACCGCAGTTAGGCAGCCGAAGCCCATCTCTTCCAATTCCTTCTGGTGGAAGACAGTGAAATTGGAGAAACATTTTGAGGCGTGTGTGAGCAGATTCTGCAACTCGTTCGTTATCGATCGGGACCACAGATGGTATCGATAAGTAAGCAGCCGGTAAGTGGGAGACAATAATATCCGAGGACCGTGGCAAGCCAGTTGCTAGAATCCTGGTGCTAGAGCAGGAAAGAAAGCACGCAGCAGGGTAGAAGGGGGCGCCTAGATTTTTGGTGCTTTACTCGTAGTTACCACTTACCTTCTAAATTAATACCATCTTCTTGTCCCACGACCATATTCTTCAAGTACTCGGTCGTGCACAGATTTGCCGGCAGGTTCTTCAGCGTCCTGGCGTAGCACTTTCCAGCGGCGACAGCGGAGCCGTAGGATGCGGAACTAGAGGCCGCTGATGGAAATGGAATTGTTGGAGCCGGGGAGGTCGTGACTGTGATGTCCTCGTCCATGTGGTCAGCGGCACCAGCGCAATTGGTATCATTTTCACTCGTCAGCAGGATTTCGAGGGATAGCTTCGAGGACGGTGGAGGTGCGTCAGTCGGCTTTGCCGCCTTGCTCATCCCTTTGCCTTTGAGCAGCTCAAACTGGTACGCCGCGTCGAAGAAGGCCTCAGAAATGTGCCGAGGGGTAACTGTAAACTGACTCGAAGTTGTTCTTGAAATTGGACGAGGAGCGAGGACTTCGACCGTCGCGTTCTGGATTTTCTGCTCTTTCAGCGCGTCGTGTGCCGCTTTCACTGCTTTTTGAAACTGGTGTCGGGTCAACTTCGACTTGATTTTACCTCCAAGAACATGAATGTCATCTTCTTTTCCACCTCCCCCTCCGCTCTGGCCACCTAAGCCGACAAGCAATGCGGTTATGGATTCCACCTCGTCCTCCCCACGACCTCCAGGTCCTCTGCGCAGCCACATCGTCGCCCCTACTTTGCCTGCATTAAAAACCAAGGGCGCTTGCGCCGCTAGCAGTTCTGCGAGGTCCCTATCGATCTCTGACACCTCGCGTTCTGGCGACAGAAAAATAAGCCTGACGGCGTTTGCAGTTTTGCCAGCGACGTCAGGTCCAGAGCTTGGCGTCCGGGTCCTCGCAGCTGGCGTCGTTGCTCCGACGACCTCCAACTGCGGAATGCCATACCCGAAGCTCGCTCGCGGCATGCCTGCGAAATGCCTGCGAACCTGTACTTCTGCAAACGTCGCTCGCGGTCCTCGGCGCGATAACAACCGCAAGGAGCGAGCAAACGCATCTCGTCCATCTCTTCTGCACCACGATAGAGCGCGCGACATGACACTTGCGTTTCAGCTTCTTTGATCAGCAGCAGATGCAGGAAAGACAGTGTAACGGTTCCACTAACGTATGAGTTATGGATCACGATCAGGAACAGGATCTGTAAATTATATTTCAGTCCGCCCCGTCCGCTTCTGGTGGGGCCGGCGAGTCGTGCGAGTTGATCAAGAACAGCCTGGCGCTCCTGTGATGTCTCCTGTGATGTTTCCTGTAGTTCGTCATGGTTACACATGGGGCTGCAACTCTGTATTTTCAATCTCTGTTGGGGCTGCAATTCTGTATTCTCAAGTTTTCAACGTCCCCAGTCGAAAAAAGTACATTTTCGTCGCGTATAAGATGGTTGTATCCATGACGTAAGCACTTATGTCAATATCTCGTTTTTATTGCCCGCTTTCGATAGCGATAGCCACTGGAGATTGAGCCGCCCCCTGCTCACCAGTGGCATTTGGCTTTTATCCTGTCGTCCGCCCGTGAAAAAACATGATCAGAAGTCTTCGTATTTCGCAGGCATCGATGATCAGCTCCAAAAATTCAAAACAATAAGTCCTCAAGGCAGACGAGTCCTGATAAAATTTTCTTAATTCAGCTGCAGATGATGTTCTGTTCATGTTGATGCAAGTGCAAGATGAAGATGAGCAGCCTCTCCTCGTCCACCTCGCACTTCAGAAAGATCCGCGGGAAGCGCTTCCGTACGGGTAGGCCAGCCGCTGCGCGATACTCGCCCCCAGCTCGTCGGCTGAAAAAATTGAAGGTGCAGCGGTAGCTTTCTTGTATTTGTGGTTCATCAATCGAAATTATCGATGCCGATGGATTTGCATCATCCATGCTGTGAAAGGGAGACGGAACAACTGGGAACAAGAAATCAAGTGATAGATGTTGTGAAGTACCCATTAGAATGCCGTGTCCTCCGCTTGCTGCACTCGTGTACGTGGCTCCAGCCGTTGCGCTTTCATTTTCTTGTTCGTCGCTGGTGCTCGTCTGCGCGGCATCGACGTCACTTCCACTTCCAGCTTCACCTCCACTATAATTGATTTCACTTCCCGTTCCCGATCCCAGATTTCCCTCCATCCAGTCCATTCCGTGGTAGGCTTCCGAGGACCCACCTGCTGCGTCCTCGAGTTCGGAAGAAGATGCGGCCGACGAACCCCGAAAGGCGAACTCCGCACCTCCAGCCTCCTGCATCGCTTGGTTCACCGCGTCCGAAAACTGTTTTTCGGAAAACTGCACGTCGTCCGAGCGCGAGTTGTTGTCTTCCGAGGAGGCCTCCTCCGGCGAGGTTTCTTGTTCTACTTCCTCCGGGACAGGTCCTGCCCCGGACCCTCCTCCTCTCGAGGGCGACTGCGACTCGTCTTCGACGGGCGCGGAAGTAGAAGAAGCAGAACTGCCCCTCGAGGACTGCTCTTGGTGCATGTCGAAGTCGACTTCCATGTTCGCTGGTGCTTCGGCGGGTGTAGCTCCTGTTCCGTTCGGTCCGGGTTCCGTGAAGTAGTGGAGCGGAAAGGGATCCTCGTAGCCAGCGAAGTTGTTCTCGAAAAAATCCTGCGCCAGATCCGCCCCCACTGCTCCTGGAGGAGGAGGCGGTGGCGTCATTGCAGCGTCGTCCTGCTCCTGCTCGACGTCGGCCGCTATCCCCGGTTCAGCCTTTGAATTCAAAATTTTTGAATTTCAAAAATTTCTGAGAATCACTTGCCGTCGTGAGATTGACAGACCACTACCACAACCACAAAAATATTCGTCCACCTCCACGACCACGATGGATATTTATACTAGTTGTAGTACCTGCGGCTCCGGCCAGTCCACGTTTGCGGCGCCGACCAAAAGGAAGCCGTGGTCACTCGTGGCGTCACTCAGGTTATCAGCATCTCCTAGTAATGGCGCAGGCGTCGGAGTCGGTGTCGCGTCTGTCGCATCCACAACATCCTCCTGTGTCACAACCGCGACCCGGACGGCAGAACAAACCGAAGCGAGCACCAACGAACTGCGTGCAAAGCGGGCAGCGGCTTTCCGGTCCATTGTTGGCGTTTTGGCTTGTCGCTTCGATACAGGCAGGGAGTAATTATCCGATAAATCGGCCGATGGTGCGTGTGATGTCGGAGTCTACTGTTCCGTCGATGAGTGGCGACGGCTACTTCTACAACAACTACCTCGCGACTGTCCCAGGAGAATAATGTGAACGTGCTTTAGATGAGTCTACAGTAATCGCTCGATCAACACGAGCAGATCCGGAGCTTTGATCTCCAAGGAAGAGGTGAAGAAAATTCAAAAATTCGAAACTGAAGAAAAGATCCATCCAGCGCGCACCTTCAACCACGAAAACGAACATACATGATTGTACGATTAAACGTCGCCGGAATCCTCGGAATTCAACTACAAAATTTCAAGTTATTGGGTGCTTCATCTGCAGCACCTGCTTCATTTGGTGCTGTGAGTGTAGGCATTCAAGTGGACCTCTGAAGATGCTCATCCGCGGACAAGAACTACGTCGAAAAATGGAGTACCAGTACGCAGCACTGTTGCTAAAAATGGATCTCATCTGCAAAAACTTCTACGAAGAAATCAGTGACAATGATCTTAATCAAGGTCGTCATGCTCCTCATGCTCTTGCGCGTGGTCATTCTCGCTATGACTCATAGCCTATCCACTTCTTCTCCGCTGGACCACGACCACTTCTCCACAACTTCTAGCGTCGCGACTCCTTCGCCTTTCGGCGGTTTCCGCGTGCCACGGGCGGCGGTGGAGAACCCTGCTCTGTTTATGCATGCCGCTGCGATTCCCTTCGTCAGGCTATCACGGTGCGACTCATCCGATGACGCTCCTGCTCTTGCAGAGGAAGCTCGAGCTACGAGTCCATCATGATGTCCGCCCCTGGCTGTGCTGCGCCGCCTGTTTCGTCGGCCAGGAAGCAGCGACCCCGAACCGACGACGAGGAATAGCGCCTGCGATTCGTTGCCGATACCGTGGGTCAGTGCTCTTGGTTCATCCGATTATACCAGTGGAAATTATAAACAGCGACTGCTGGTCCACGGTACTATCGGCAATCGGAGGCGCAGTTCGTTGGTCTGATGTCGTTTCATCGGACGGGTTCGAAGAGAAAGAGCGAGAGCCTCCATAGCTCTAAACCTTGTAAAGCACGACTGTGATGTCGTCGATGTAGTGTCCTGACCACTTCTCCGCGGCGGTTGCTGCGACTGCTTGGGCGATTTGCTGGGTGCTTTTCTTCTCGTTCAGAAGCTCCACGACCGCCTCTGCCACCTCTTCGTTGCTCATCACTTCGAACACCCCGTCGGTGGCAAGCAGAACGTGCACGGATTTCTCTTCAAAACTCCGCGAGACTTCCCACCGCAAGTCCACCGTGAGCATCCTCGTTTCGGGTTCCGAGCTGACTCCCACCTCGTGCGCGTAGCGATCCCCCAGGGACCTCGACATATTCAACCCCGAGATAAACGCCGTTGTACCCGTAGTACCCGAACTACCCGCCGAGTTGGAGTTCGCCCTCCCACCTCCGCCGTAGAAAAAGCTCCCAAGCCCCCCCAGCGACCGCCCCATGCTCAGCGAAGCGGCGAGGGAGGAGGACGACGAGCTCGTGGCGGAAGAAGCAGAAGCTGTTGTACTAGACGAAGCTGGTGCAGCCCCCCCCCCTCCTGAAGCTGTTGAAGAAGAAGAAGAAGAACTCGTCGAGGAGGGCGGGTAGAGGTCGTCGTCACAGCGGAACCAGACGCGCTGCTTCCTGATGAAGCCGATGGAGTTTTCCCCACTCGCCCACCCGGAGCGGAGCCGGTCGGCCTCGTCGGCCTCGGGCTTGTGGTCTTTTGTGAGCGCAGTCAACTTGTGGAGCCGGGTGGAAGTGGACCTACAGACCGTCTCGATCACCAGGGCGCGGGAGTCACCTGAGGAGCAGTTTTGAGTTTTTTTTCACTTTCTTATTGACATCGAGAAGCTCATACATACCAAACCATAGACTTGGCATCTGTCGTAACAGCCTCACCCTAAACAAGACGAAGAGAAGCTCATACATACGATACTGTTGGAGTCGTGCCCTTCTGCTTCAATCTATTCTTGGCCTCGAGACGATGAATCTAGTTGTAGAACTTCTGAGTCTGAGAAGTACAAGGGGTCGCTAATCAATCTCGGACGACGACAAAAAGTAGTAAAAAGCGTTATACGTATGTGCAGCGTCTAGTTTACAAGAAGTACCGAGCCATCCGCAGCGCACGACTACTTTTTGAGGAGCTTGAGCTTGTTCCCCAGCACCACCAACTACCTCGCCATGCACTAAAACGCAAGTTGTGCCCGACATCGACAACACAGAGTTGTCTGCTGACGACGCGTCCACCAATTTCTGCGTCGCTATCTTCGTCAACTTCGTAAATGCGGAACGCATGCCGTGGAGGATGCTGTCTACTTGGACGTCTTCTACTGTTGAGGGCACTTCTTGAAGATCTTGCCGCGAGCAGACTTCTGGCCCTTCTTGTTCTGGTTCTTCCTCGGCGGAGGAGGACGACGACGGCTCCGCAGTGGAGAGCGCAGCTCGTTCGTGTAGCTGTTGCTCCTGTGGATCCGATCCAACCTTTTCAAGTAGAGAAGCTGCAGCAGCAGAGGTTTCGTTGCCTTCTTCGTTTCTTCTTTCCAGCGACGTTTTCACCAGAGCTGTGCGAAGGGCGGTCACGTCGAGGGACGATGAACCAGCGCCAGCTCCTGCATTTCCAGTTCCATCAGTTTCAACACCGGCAGAAAGTAGAACAGCCGCATTTCTAGCAGCTGCTGTACTACTTCTACTAGAAGAGCAGCCACTCCCACTAGCGGCTGTAGCTCCCACCTCTCCCGTGGTAGACGAGGAGCCGACGCTGCAGCTGCTCGCGGATCGTGAACGAAGGATCGAGGAAGCGTTACAGGACGACGAGCCGGCGCCTGCCCCTGCAGCCGCCACGCTGTTTTCCACCTCCCGCATCACCACCAGCGGCGTCCACAGGGCCCCGATCTCAGAAAAGGCCTCCCCTTTCGGCCCGTGCCCGTCGAAAACACCGAGCAGAAAGTTCTTTTGTTCTTTGAAGGAAATCGCGAAAAAGTTGTCCTGGTTCGGGTCCGCCTTTTTGCCCTTCAAACAAGCGTGCCCGATGTTCTCGCGAGGATCTTGTGCTGGCGCTGTGGTGGCATCTACATCTTCGGGGACGCTTGTGGACGGAGGGACGCTTGTAGAAGCCGCCGCGGTCGTGTCCTCGCTATTGACTGAGAGAGGCGGTGCTAGTGCAGCAGCTGCACCAGAAGAAGTAGAAGCTGGCGCTGGGTTAGATTTGATCTCCTGGCCCCCGCGGCGCGACAGTGGCGCGAATCCCCGTGGCGGGGGCGACGGCCCCACACCGAGGCCGCACGGATGGCTCATCTTCCGCGGCTTCACGGGCGTTGGATTGCTCGATCCGCTGTCGGAATTCCTCCGCGCAGGAGCCTTGTGTCCTTTTGTGCTTCTTGACGTCGTCGTCGCGCGTGGTTGATGTGCCGCGTCTTCTGCTCCCGTTGTTCCGCTTCTTCCAACGACCACATTGCCACCTTTGGTTTTGCCCGATCCTTTCCGCCCCGCCGCTCCATTTCGAAAATCGAATTCTCCGCCGGCGGAGAACCACTTCGCTGGCCGCTGCGACAGCGGTTTCCGCTCCGTGTGGGCGCTGCCGAAGACGGCCACGTCGGCGTCGTTGGGAAAGAGGACGTGGAAGAAGTCACCCCAGTCAGGAAGCGCGCTACCCCTGGCGAGGTGGGAGGAGCGCGCGGAACTGGCGGCACTGGAGGAGCTGCTTCCTCCGGTGACGGCGTTGCCCATGATTCTATTTTAATTCAGTCGTTTCAGTGTGAGCTGCTGTGGCTATCAGACTCCGAGCGTCCACCTGCTTGCTTCTTAGACATGCTGAGGACCGATGCGGATGCAAAAGTCGATGGATAAAGTACTTAGATTCATCAGGGTCCACGCGAGTCCCTTTTAATGCACAGACCGCAACCAATCCAGGTCCTGGACGGCAACACAAAACAAAGGCCAAGCAGCAGGAGCTCGCGAGATCAAAACGGGTATCCTGCCAGATCATCAAGCCGCTTGAATAAAATTCTCTTTCTCATTTGCGCACATATCAAAATCTAAAGCTGCGAAGATATCTTTCTATTCTAGGTGGAGATCAGTGCTGCTTCTCGTTTTGAAGCAGACACAGGGTGCGCCATCTTTTCAAATTCCCGCCACAGCGCGCGTTTCCACGCATCTGTCAGCAACGGCTCCCGCGCCTCATCATGTACAGTCTCCGATGCAGAGTCTCTCTGACACTGACTTCCAAATTCCTCGAACAGGCGCCACTTCAACAATCCCACTGCGGAGGAATCGAGAAGATTATCGTGATCTCCTCCCAACGGACCGGCACGTGTTCTACTGGTGGTCGACCCTCCACCAGAAGCAAGTGTTCTATTTCGTCTCCGTTGCGCTGCGTCGAGCATCCACGTTTGTCGCTTGCTGGTCCACCGCTTCGCCAACATCATCTGGTCGTGAGGAGCGGTAGCCCGAGGATAGGTACTATCTTCTCCAGCTGCTTGTTCCGCCAGCACCGTCACTGCCTCGAAGAGGCTTCGCCATGCGGTTGTGTTTACCGCACACGCCTCCACACTGCGCCACAGCAAGTCGCAGCCCCGGACCAGCCGGCTCTGCGTCAGCGTCTCAATTTTTTCGCGCTCGCGAGCTGCGATTCCAAGGAACGCGATACGGAACACGCCGATCTGATGATCATGCCGGTTATGGTATGGGTCGGTGGGGAAGCCTCCGTCGCCGTGGCGGTCACTGGGCGATCTACTGCGGCTCCGAAGGTCCCCGATAGGACCTGGAGTCCCGTCCAGGAACTCGAAACGAAGATAGCGGGCCTTTACTAAAGTAGAAGTGGTGGAGCCGGATCCGCGCAGCACCGTTCTCTCGACTTCGGCGCTCGCGCTCCGGCGAGCGCAGGTTGAACTCGTATCCGATGAAACGCGCAGAAGTTGCACCCAGTTTGACGCGGAACTCCCTGTGGTTCCTTGCTCCCGCGATTCCCGGAGCATCTCCTCTGGCGAGGGTTGCGGTCCCTGCACCTGTTTGTTGCCGTTGCGCCCCTCCGCACTTCGTTCTTCTGCAACTACGGGGCGCTGCGTCCACGGAAAGAGCGCTGGGGGCGTCAAGGTCGGATATCCAGTTCCAGTTGGTACAACATAGGGGTACGCAACTACATTTTCGCGCCGGGGGCGGAGTAGCCGCGCTTGCGTCTCGTCCTGGTCTCGCAACTGCTGTCCCTGTCCTCCTGCTCGTCCTCCAGGCTTCTCGTTGATCCTCTTCGGGTCTCTTCCCGCCACGTGAACGTACGTCTGCTCCTGTTCGCGGGAGGTCAGCGTGATCCGGTCCCCGCGCTCCCGCGTCAATTCCCGGAGGTTGTCGGGGCTGAGAGATTTATTTTGACCACGACGACGGCTTGTAGTTTCATCCGAGTTACTAGTTCTGCCCACCCGCGTGACCGTCTGCGGCGAGCCCAGCCTGTGGGACAAAGCGCCGTCCTCCACCGGAGCGTCGTCGGAGCTGTACCCGACGTCATCCTCTCCCTCCTCTCCCTCCTCCTCTTGTTCCGACAATCGGTACAGCCGAAGCGTGTTCGCCCGCGCGTACCAGTCGAGGTGGATGGTCTCGATCACGCACCGTTTCCCCAGGTCCACTTCGACCCACGCCGCAGGCCCCGCAGCCATCCATGGGACTGAAGATGGAGGAGCTGATTTTTCAACATCATTTTTGTCCGAAAATTTCTCGTCAACATGAAATCCTTCATGATCAGCTGCCGTGGTCACGATCGTCTCGCAGTGGGAGCCGTCCTTGCTGCCACTGCTCGCGATCGCGTGGACGGGGAGGGAGCGCCTTCTCGCAGCATACAGGCTACTCGTGCCCGCCTCGGCCTGGAAGCGGAGGAGCTCACTGGCGAGATAGGTGCTTTCGGTAGTCTTGCTGGTGGCCTCATTGGCATTGGCATTGTTCCTGCATTTTTCCTGCATTTGCAGATGCCAGGCGGTGTCCTCCGCATGATCCAGCACGGGCTCCTCAGAAGCTGGAGGAGCCCGTTCTGGATTATTCGGAGTGGAACGATTCGACGGTTGGTCGTTTTCCACGAAGTGCTCCCCAACTGCGATCCAGCTTTTGGTGTCCGCGTCTCGCACGAGAACCCCAAGTGACCTCGGTTCCGCCCGACTCGTCGTCCGCAGCAGCACCGCCGGTCTCCGCAGTGCGTGGCATGCCCTCAAAAAAAACAATTGTCGCTCCTCCGCCGGGCCCCCGACCGACCACACGTTCGCGAGCGTCTTCCCTTCTTCGCCGTAGAAGAGGTCCGGACTGTGGTGGTAGTCGACCTCGAAGGTACGAAAACACCTGCAGGTGGAACTTGCGTCGGGCGTCCGCCTCTTACAGGTCAAAACAATGC
>RXOD01005304.1:0-14848 GCA_005223375.1 Amoebophrya sp. AT5.2 | reverse complement strand
GCTAGCATTTTGGATCTTTCTAAGAAATCCTCAGAAACAAGATCTCAAAATTCAAAATCATGGTTTATCAATCGCAACTGGATCACCTACTTGAGTAACCAGCTCACTTTTGTTTACACGAAGAAGGGAACCTAGCACCCGTAAGCACCACGTGATCTGATCGATCCATGAATCCGTAGCTCCTCCTGCGATCCATGTCCCATGGCCATTCATCAGCCGACTGAATCAAACTGACAGTCCCAGTGTTTTCCGGTAGGGGGTCTCGGATATTCCAGCAAGTAGGGCATGTTGTATACTTATACTTTTTAATTTTTCCTCCAGCTCATCTTCTTCTAGATCAAGATCAACCGCGGGTCTCCTCATCTTTTTCATCATTCACTTCATTCACTTTTTTCTACTAAGTAAAGTTAGGACTACCACTACGAGTACGACTACAAAATCCATAGCTTAGACTTTCTCTACTATACTGTTACTTTCTCCATACCTTGGACTAGTTTCGACTTCGAGTTGGTTGCGGCAGGTGGTCAGCACTTCTAGGCAGCTGATAATTTCTAACCACGACACTCGCTCGTATTGTTGAGCTATCAGGAGTCGTGCGAGCAGCTAGGGACGATAGCTGTGTCGGCTGTTTATGTTGTGCCTACTGCCAAACCACGAGAGTATCTTCTTCCGCGGTGCTCCGCGTACTGCTATTTGAATACTCATTTATTTGTGGCCACCGCGCTCCTGGCTCGCACAAGCTATCCTTGTATGCGGATCACGCCTTCGTCTTCGAATGATGAAGTAGTTTGTTAGTAGAAGCAAGTAGATTTTTATTTTTTCTGGTGCTGTGAAAGTAGAAGACAAGGCAAGGCTGCTGCGGAATTGCTCATACCGGATCCCTGAAGAAGATAGGGCCGTGCGCTTGTGTACTCACACCCTAAAGAAGCAAGTTTATTTTATACTGCACTATCTGCAAATACATTGACAGTGCGTATTCTTACTTGTGGAGGGAACCCCAAGCAACCCTGGTGCAGCGGGGTGGTGCAGTAGAAACGAACCATTATTTTTTGGGCGGCGAATCTAGTATAGTGGTAATAGCTTCGGCTGCTCCTAGAGCGAATCGTGGACGTGAATCTGGATAGAAATCGCGCTGCTGCCGGTTGCTTGTGTGAGTTCTTTTTTTGCAGGAAGTGCAGCACGGGTGCACAGGCCGAAAAAATTAATTAGACATCAACGTGACTCTGCCTGGAAGGTTGCTGGACGAGAAGGCGAAAAACATCAAGAAGCACTAGTTAGTTTTCCATATTGACAACGAACTAGTACCTATCGGGCCGCTACCTATCCCTATGCCTATCGCTATCTAGTAGCGAGCGGCACTCGCTAGTGCTACTGCAGCAAAGTCTACTGGTTCGAGGTAAAATTTTTGGCGGCTACCTTGAGCAGGTAGAAACCTTGCTCGATCGCGAAAAAGAGCCGCTTCAGTACTACTATATCCCTCGCACAGTTTTTGACAATCCTACTTGACTAAAAAAAATTGTTGTTGATCCAGACAGACCCTCAACAATTTTTTTTATGAACAGGAGAGCACATTACTTGCGAGCCTGATTTATTTTTCGACTCGATTTAAATTTATAGTGGCTGTTAGTAGAACTAAAAGTTAGTAGAAGCCTCAAGCTCTCGCACCGATCTGGTGCGAGCTACTACTGGTTACTTGAAAAAACAGAAGAAGAAGCGTCTCGCCCGCGTACTACTACGCCGGTACGCTACGTGGCCGGTGTCGTGTGCGAGGGGTGCGCTGTCGCTGCCACGGTTTCCAAAGATACCTGACTTTTCGCATGGCGATAGCGATCGTACCTATAGTCTAGCTCTATTTTAGAGAAGATATTACGATCGGATACATATACTTGGGTTGGCGTTTGCGCGATCGTTACCGTTCGTCCTCTACGGCCCTGTTGTATAAAACTGAAATAGCTGCAAGAACTATTGTTTCTCATCTGATAAATATATTTGGGAATTACAACAACAACGACACGAACTGTACCACCATTTTGCCACAGAGTCGCAGCGACACCTGAGTCCTGTGTCCCTCGTGGTGTTTTTTGCTTCCTTTTGGTCCCTTGCTCTGGCTTTGCTGCCATAGCCTTTCAAGAACGTCGCGCAGCTTAACAGTAATAGTTGTGCCATTAATTCTCGGATGTCCTGTTCCTGTATCAGTACTTGCTTTTTTACGCAGGAAGATGAGGCTGCTTGACACGAAAAAAACAAAAGGCTTAAGGCTCCTAAAAACGACGTCCGTCGAGCACCTCGGCATCGAGTCAGTTGGACCTGTCGAGTAAGGAAGCCACGCGCTCGCGCACTCGTAGTATTAAATGTCTCTTTGCTCCTGGTTTTAGTGAGAAAGCCTTTGAGTTAGCAGCATCGTACGACCTAAGCTTGAACGAACGAGGCCGCGCGGCGACGGAGTAGCACGAGCGCGGTGTGGGTGTCTGGCACTCCTGTATAATCAAAACGAGACATCATATAGCGATGGCGGCGTCGTGCTCGTAGTATAAAGAACAAATCAGCTGCAGCACTAGGCACACAAGTGAACCAAAGAAGTGAGGACACTACACAGAAGCCACGCACCGCATTCAACTTCATTTTCATTTTAATGCACTTTGTTGCTTCACAGGCTCTCAATCTCATATAAATCTAAATGCAAAATTGTGTACTGCGGTAGTGCTACGACCCCGAGTTTCAGCTATCACTTCTCAGCCTATTGAATTCAGCCCAGGGTGGTCTCGGCTACGGGGCGGCGGCCTATTGCTTCCATCTCGTGATAGGCCCGCCCGCACTGTAGGCGTTCCAGGAGAATCGAGTAGCTCTCGAAGTCGAAATTCAGTGATCCTTTATATTTTCTACGGAATTTTATTGCTGCCCGTCCACCGCCAGCGACACGGGCACCCATTGTGCCCCGGTCTACCTTTTGTACATAATCATAGTAATAAGCGAACAAGGTCTCAAGAAACCTTGAAGTAAAACAAAAAGCAAAGCCTTAATAACCTAAACGAAGTAGCCTTGCGCTACCGCTACGTCTACCGCTGGCGCTGTGCTCTGTTCTGGCAGACGACGTCTAGCTGCAATCCGAGCAGGGGCGTCGCAGGTACACCAGCCGCTCGACGAAACTATGCCGATGGACCACGAAAGCTCTGCGCTTGCGTTCTTCGTACGCACGTCGCAAAACCTGAAAATCCTGACTCTCGGAAAACCATCGAGCGCAAGCGTGGACTCCAAGCTGACACCGAAAGACCTGGCAAAGCTTCCGCACGTGCCGAAGTCCGCGTCCTGGAGCCCCGACTCCCAGTCACTCGCGGTCGGCGATACCGTGAAAGGCGTAGTCATCATCGGATTGCGGAAGGGAAAGCCAACAGTGCAAATACTCGCGGGGAGCAGCGTGAACACGCAACACATCTGGTGGTCACCAACGTCAAAGTAAAAGAACCTGCTAACTTACGTCCACCTGCTGGCTTCCCTGCAGAATTTGAACTGTCTAGCTGTGGATTGTACGTACGTATAAAATCATTGTGATCTTCGTCTCCCACCTCTTGCGCTTCATGAATGAGAATGTCCATGTCGTTCTAACAGGTACTTGGTGACGCAGAATCCCCCCGAAAAGGTTGAGAAGGGGGAGAAGCCCAAACCGAATCTGTTGGTATGGTCGGCGGAAACGCAGAAGATTCTCGCCGAGTTTTGCGTTCCAAAAGGGGACGGAAGCAAGCGGGTTTGCCCCCTGCTGTGGTCTCACGATGAGAGGGTGTGCGTCAGGGTACTTTACTTTTCCGTTGCGATATAAAATGAATACCTCGCTATGTTTGGTTTTGTCTCTTCTGTTCCGCGAATACGAAATGTTTTTGTGTTTTTATTTTTTTTTCGCTTCTTACTTCCGGGTAATTCTTGTTCACAATGAATGTCATGTGCTGCAACTGCAAGTCAAAAAAAAGTCAAATCCATCGTCTGTGATCTGTGATGAAACACCACCAGATACTACCCCCCGACAAGAACTGCAAGGAATCCGTGCTGCACCTTCTTCCCGGAAATGACTTGAATGCTTCGCCCCTTTTCGAGATCCGCGAGGAGCGGACCCAATTCGTGGCCCAGTGGGCGCGGCCGGAGCAAGCAAATGGCCGCAGCGGCAGCAGTACGCCAGCGAACAAGGCGAGGCTCGCGCTTTTCGTCTCGGATGGCCGCAACGAAATGCAGCGAGTTTCTTCCCCCGCGGAGCTTCGTTTGTACGAGTTGGACGTGGAATCCCCCGCCTCCGCAGCACTGCGACTCGTGAAGAAGGTAGAGGCGCAAAGTGGGGAGTCCGCAGAACTGCAATGGTCGGCGAGCGGAGATGCGGTTCTCGCATTAATCGAAACCGAAGTGGACGAGACCGGCGTCAGCTACTACGGCTCAACCCGCCTGCTCCTACTGCCGACCGACAAGGACGCCGAGATGCAAGAACTGAATAAAGACGCAGATGGGAAGTACTTACTTTTTACATTCTTTTGTTTTACCACTACCCATTATTCTTCAGTCGCTGCATCTATATTTCTGGGTTCCAAATCCAAGAAGTATCACCTAAGAAAGTAGAGACCGATCCCGATGTGGTAACAGCCGTTAAAAGCGCGTAGATGCGTAGCTCGCTGTGCGGTGTGGTAGTATCGTTGGATGCTCAACAAGCTCAAGGTCAAGAACAAGATCATGCTGCATCTGCAACCACCTTAGTCGTAAGCGGCCACCTCGAGTGGCAGTCATAGAAGCAGCCCGCCTGAGGATACTGACACTAGAGCATACGCCCCAATTCCAATGATATCTTCAATTGCCTTGTTTGATGTTTTTCATCTATCCACCTCAGGTACACCCCCATCCAGGCCGTCGCTTGGTCTCCTGCGAACGACTTGTTTGTGTTGATCCGCGGGTTCCAGCCAGCGCACGTCTCGCTCTGGTCCTACGACCAGGGGTCCAAGTCCGCGAAGATGATCGCCACGCTGGCCGAGAAGGCGCACCGAAACAGCGTGAAGTGGAACAAGTTCGGGAGCGTGTGCCTCATCGGGGGGTACGGGAACCTGGCCGGCGAGATGGACTTTTGGGGGCGGACGGATGATAAAACGCTGCGGAAAATGTCCACCGCGCAGGCGAACTGCACCGTATCGGTGGACTGGGCCGCGGACGGCATCCACGTTATCACGGCGGTCCTCGCGCCCAGAATGCGTGTAGAGAACTCCTTCACCATCTGGAACTGCCTCACCGGACAAAGCAGACACACAGAACCTTTCGAGGAGCTCTACGAGGTACACAGTACAGCCATATTTCCATGACCACGTCGAAAAGGTCGTGTTCGACCAGGACAGCTAACTGTTACTATAGACTTATGGTTATGTTTGAATCCTCTTCCTCGCAACTAAAGTTGAGCTTTTCTCAGGTCGGCCTTCGTCCGCACGATGAGACAACGAAGTTTGAGGGACCTGCCCTCGCGGATATCAAGAATGCGGTTTACTCCAAGGTGGAGGAGGTGAAGCCAAAGCGCATGGCGTACCGCCCGCCGCATGCCCGGGGGCAAACGGAGAACAATAACGTGAAGGCCATGATGCTCGGCGTCGGCTCATCCTCCGCTAGCAGTCCCCGCAATGGCGGCACGGTCGAAGCAATGCTCGGTATGTCTTCTCCCGACAAGAAGCGGGGGCAGAATGGCAGCTCGGCCGCAGCCACCGCGAAAGCCCTGAATGGAGGCGCGACGGGAAAAGAGACATCGGCGGCAAACGATGGAAACGCGGGCGCAGAGTCTAGCGGGGCAAGCGGGAGCGAGCAAAGCGGAGGACAGCCGCTGCAGGCAAGCTCGTCCGTGAGCGGCGGCACACCAGCCGCAGGAGCCACTAACAGCAGGTCGATCAGCAGCGGGGACAGGACAGACGCAAAGAATCCAGGCAGAGCAGACCAGACGTGGCTGCGAGGACAGGTCCTGCCAGAAAAAGAGAGGAAATTAAAAAAGTCGTCCGCTGATTCGCAGAACGCAGCGGAGGAAATAAGTACAGCAACGACCACGGCCGCGAAAGAGGACGACGGAGACAACGCCTCCACACCAGCCAGTATGAAGAGTTTTTATATACTTATAACATTTTTTGGAGAAGTTTCTCTTTCTTGGGCTTGTTTCTTTTTGCCCGTATCCGTACCACAGCTACACTCACCTAACACTGACTCTACTTTACCAAAGACAAAAGTACTCTTGCTCTTGTTGTTCAATTCCAGTCTCACCAAACCATCGTGATCGTCCCACCACCATCGCCCTCCGTTGCAAAAGAACACCAACGCACTAAAATTAACTGAAATCCCGCATTTTTTTCCTGCAGGCACTCGCAAGGCTCCGGGCGGGCAAAGCGCGGATCATAATCAACATGGTGAAGCCGCGGATTTGGGTGAAATAAACGACGCGAAGATGTTGAACCAGAGTTCGTCTTCGTCGATTCCGGGGCCACCTCCACTCGCCAACGGCTCTTCCTCTTCTTCTGCCACCAGCGGGGGCGGACCTCCAGGGACCGCTGAATCAGCAACACCCAGTGCAACGGGAACGGCGCGGCCAACAGCCGGGGGACCACCTACAACGGCTCCGCCGCAGCACCCGGCGACCTCCTCCACCGCAACAAGTAGTTTGTACCAGGCGAATCCGGGCGGACCGCCGCCGCACTTCCCCGGCATGCCGCCACCGGGCGGGGGCGGGAAGGGAGGCATGCCTCCGCAGCATCAGGCGCCCTACTACCACGCGCCTCCAAACGGGATGCCCCCCCAGATGTCGCAGAAAGGTGCTGGTGGCATGCAGCTTCCTCCCGGAGCTGCACCAGGAGGTGGCTACGTGGGCGCACCGCCACTGCACGCTGCTCCTCTCGCCGGCTATCATCACCCAGCGGGCGCGATACCAGTAAAGGGCGTAGTGCCGGTCTACCCTGCGGCACCCGGCGCCGCTGCTCCTGGACACCCCGCGTACATGTACGGTCCACCGCCGCTTCCCGGTGCCGGGCCGCCGAAGGGCGTCGTCGTGAAGGGCGGCTACCCAATCGAAGCGTACCCGCCCGGCGCCGTCATGCAGGGGAAGGGGGGTGCCCTGCCTCCGCAGTACTTGCCACCTGGCGCGGGGGGGAAGGTCGGTGTCCCGCATGCGGCAGGCACGCCGCCGCATCCGGGGCAGCCGCCGAACCACCAACCCCAAGCCGGACCGGCGGCGCATCAGCAGCACCAACATCATCTCGCGCGGTCGAGCAGACAGGAGTGCCCCAAGCACGGGTGGCAGTACGTGGATCCAAAGGGCCTAATGCAAGGCCCATTCGATCTGGACGAGATGCAGCAATGGCACCAGCTGGGCTACTTCAAACCCGAGCTGAAGATGCGGTTCTGTGAGACAATGGACTTCGTGCCGTTCCAGCTACTGTTCCCGCACCCGAATATCCCGTTCGAATCGTACCCGATGAACGTCCCGCAGCAGTACAACGCAGAGCGACAGGGACCCGGGGGGAAGGGGGGCGGAAAGGGAGCTGGTCTCACAAACGGAGTGCGCGGATCATGAATTGGAATCAACTTTCAGTTGAGGAGGTGGAAACTAGAAGAGGCAAGTAGAGCTAGATGAGACGTGCTGGGCGGAGTGATGACCTCGCGGGAAGTGCGCGGGGAAACGAAACTAGTACAAGAAGTACAGATGAAGAATGATCGCAGAGGCGATTGCGACCAGCGGAGGTGGGGATTTTGCTTCTGGATTAAAGCGCTCCATGGCCATTCGACGATGCTACGTGTGAATCTGCGGCGCTTATTTGGTTGCAGACTGGAAGTGGAACTAGTCCTGTACGAACTGCAGTTAGTACAACTTGCTTCAGGTAGATTAATTTTCGACTTGCTTTTGAAATCTCATTCTAGTAAAGTTTCTCGAGGAGCTACATTGGCGAGCAGCACGCAGCACGTCAACCATGCTAGAGTAGAACATATCGCAATTTATCGCCGCGTATTTTCAAGCCAATCAATGAATGTATCTAACCATCGCAAGACAAAACGCTATCGCATTCGCTCGCCGCTTTTTTCCTCCAATAAACACGAGCAGTCGCACACTTTGTGCAAGACGAGCCAAAATTTCGTACTAACTTACTTCAAGGATCCCGATCCCCAAGCTGGCTACTATTAGAGGATCGATTGACGCCTCGGATCGAGTGATCGAGAAATGACGACGAGCTACTCTATGTTATGCCATCGGCACGACACTTCTACTTTTGTCTTAAGGAAGCAATAAAGGACAAGCACAAGAAAAGCGGATGAAGAAACTGTGCTGCTACAACGCTACGCTACGCTTACTTTACGCTATAGTTTTTCGAGCCCAAATTTATAGATTCTGAACATGATCACTCATGATGATCAGGGTGCAGCTGCAGGATAAAAGCTACTCCTCCTACTCGCTTCTTGCCTGCAAGGTAGGTCCGCTGGGCATATGCATGGATGCAACATCACAAAGGCAAAAGGCCATTTGATGAACTGTTGTCTGGTGTCGACTTGCATCGCCCACATGATGAAGAAAGTACGCACTCACCTTTTTGATGAAGTTCCCTCCACATTTACGCGGCTTGAGACCTTGTCTAGCCGGCACTAGGGAGCGCCGGCAGGTAGAAGAAGTCCCATATGCTGCTAGCGAGGCGACGCAGACCACGTCACCGACGAAGAAGAAGTACCTCCGTCACCACGTTGCCTCTTTTTGGGTCCACCTGGTCCTCCACGACATCCGGTAAAACTACATGTAAGCCAGGGATGTATGATTGAGTACGAGGGCCTAGACTCAGATTTTTGATAGGGCAGCCTGATTGGTGCTTCTAAAGAATCGCGCTATGCTTGTGGAACGGGAAGCAAGAGGTAGAGGTAGAACTGAACAAAGAGGAGGGGTTGCTCCTGTTGCACTGTTGACGGATGATTCATTATGAAAAACGAACGTACAACCTATAAAATGCTTCCGAGACGAAGTCGTGGTCGACATGAGCGACAGCACGTCTCTACTGAGACAGCCCAGGCGTTGCTCGCAGCTGGCAATGCTCGCCGAAAGGGCGTCATTCTTTTTGCCATCAGTCGCGTTTTCATCTCCAAAGTTGTGCCCACGTGTCGTGCAGAATTCGTGGCTTTCGGTTTTTCCGTAATTGATACGCACGTCCCTCTCCGCCGAAATCGCATCGGTGCTGCTCGATGAAAATCACATGTTCGGTGCGTCATTCAAACGTCGTTCGAACCTCCATCGGTTTCGTCAATAAAACTGTGTTGACGTGGTCGCTGGCTTTCGTGACTTTCGTGAAGGATGTAACGTGTTTTGTTTCATGCGTGTCGCCCTAGACCTAGTAAGTACTTTGCTCTTAATCGCGATTCTTCACCGACGTACGAAGAGGACCCAGCCTTTTGTTTGACTTTATTGCCCCATTCAATTTCAACATGCTACTGCTACAACGAGCCACAATTTTTCCCGAAGAAAGTACAGAAGTTTGCGGCGTGGGTTCTTTCCATTTCCCCCCGCGCGCCGAGATTCGCCGGTAGGTAAAGAAACGCATCCCGTTGATCCACGGACACATTCGGCGTTCAAATACTTACGCAACGCGCCATCGCCGGAGGACAACGAACGGCGGACCGCCAGCTGCAGCGACCCCGCAGTCGATCCTCGCGAAAAACAGGGACGATCGCGGAATCGATTGTGACCCGGCGAAGTAGAGGAGGGTGGAACTATAACAGACACGCGGGGAAGTACTACAACTACTACAACTACGTACACCATCACCACTACAAAATCAAAAATGGCGGACAATATCATGGTGATTACGCGGTGCCGGCCGTTCAACCAGCGCGAGAAGGATATGGATTCCAAGCTGGTGGTGCACATGCCGGATGACGCGATCGACGGGCGGCACGTGGTGGTCACGGACGAGACGGGGCAGGAGAGGACCTTCGAGTTCGATCGCGCCTACTGGAGCCACGACGAGACCACACACCGGTTCGTGTCCCAGGAGGACGTGATGCAGGACGTCGGGAAACTGATGCTGGACACCTGCTACAAGGGGCTGAACGTCTCCATGTTCGCCTACGGCCAGACCGGGGCGGGCAAGAGCTTCTCCGTGATCGGCGCGGGCGGGGAGCTGCGGGGCCTGCTCCCGCGCATGCTGGAGGACATCTACGAAAGCTACGACCTGAGTATCAGATGGTAAGCTATGTAAAAGGAAGTGGTCAGAAGTGGGAGAGCTAGGCAACCGAGCCGTTCCCCCTAGTAGGTGGCGGCTGCAATTCCAACCACAATTAGGTGGCGACTGCGATATTAAGGCGCTCATCTGAAGTCTGCCCGGCGCGAAGAGGTCTTGAGGGCGGTGTCAGAGATGCCCCATGGTGCGGGGTAGGGGGTAGATGAGGATGGGGGGTAGATTCGGGGGTACAGCGACGGGGAAGTCTGTAGTTGAAAGCCACTGTCTACCAAATGGTGACGGGGCCCCAAAGCAGGGCAAAATATGGCGCCTGGCGCCTAGGGATGCGATTGATTGTCACCTGTAGGGGGAGGCTGCAGTGCTGTGGGCGCCGGTCCTGGCGACCGCGGATTGTCGCTTTTCTACTCCTGCTGCGAACCTCTTCCCCGGGCATCGCCAAAGGGGACCCCGAAGAGCCCCCCCACAAAAATCACGCACCACTTGTCTACTTACCATCGCTGGCCCCGCCATAAGAGCTGCGGCAAGGACAAGGGCCCGGGGTTCTCCTTCGAGACGAAGGTGAGCTTCATCGAGATCTACAACGAGATGGTGCACGACCTGCTGGACCCAAAAATGGCCACGGTGAAGGACTACGAGCCCCCGAAGATGGAGGTGAAGCAGCACCCGAAGCTGGGCATCTTCATCCCAGGGCTCACGGAGGTGCCCACTAAGTCCGCGGACGAGTGCTTCGCCATGATGGACCGGGGGCTCGGGAACCGGGCAGTGGCCTCCACGAAGATGAACGCAGTAAGCTCCCGCTCGCACTGCGTCTTCATGCTGGAACTGGACCAGAACTTCGGCAACGGGCAGAACGCGTCGGCGCGGATAAATTTGGTGGATTTAGCCGGCAGCGAGCGGCAGAAAAAGACGGGCGTCTCCGGGGACCGCATGAAGGAGGCCACCAACATCAACAAATCCCTCACCTGCCTGGCGATGGTGATCGCCGAACTCGCGAAGGGCAACACCAAAACGGCGCCCTTCCGCAACTCGAAACTCACCTTCATCCTCAAGGACGCCTTGAGCGGAAACAGCCGCACCATCATGCTCACAGCGTTGTCGCCGGCCGAAGACAACGCCTCCGAAACCGTCTCGACACTGCACTTCGCCAAATCCGTGAAAATGATCAAAACCAGCGCAAAAGCGAACGTACCTATATTCACTCTATTTGCTGGAGCTTTCTACTTGTACTCTTGGTCGTCAAGAATATCATCGGCACATCGTTGGTGGAAAAAATTTCATATTTTTTTATCTTTTTCAACGAGCACCAGGACAACTGGTCTTGGGGTCTCGGGTAAATATAAAAAAAAATTGTCTATGTTTGCTTTTTTGACGGTTCTGTGTGATATTGATCGGACATCAGGTGTCCACCTCCGACGCGCGCGCGGCCGCTCTGGCCGAGATTGCGGAGTTGAAGAAGGAGCTCGCGGAGCAGCAGCACGCTATGGCCCAGATGCAGCAGATGCTGGATTCTGGCGGCGGTGGTGCTCCCTCGATGCCGGGGGGCGCTCCGCTCGGCGCGGCCGGTAGCCTGCTGCCCCACGGCATCCAGCAGACCTTTCCGGCCTCCGAGTTCATCTACAAGAAGGGGGAGATCGGCCACACCATGTTTCTCGTCCTCGCCGGAAAGGTGGAGCGGCTGAACGAGCAGACCGAGGTGGTCGCCACGCTGGAGGAGACCGCTTTGTTCGGCGAGGCGGCGGCCCTGGGCCTCACCTTCCTGCGCACCCACTCGCACCGGGTGTCGGGCGACGGCCCGTGCACGCTGCTGGTGTTCAGTCCGCAGATGCTGCACGACAGCTTTCTGAAGGTCTCCAACCTCCGGTACGCTCTAATCGAGCAGAAGGGCATCGCCTACACGGCGAACGTGGCCAAGAAGCAGCTGTGGGACCAGGAAGTGGGGCGGCGGAAGATGCGCAGCGCCGCGGTGGGAGGAGAGCGCGGCGTGGGCGTGTCCGCCGCGGTCACAAAAAACGCCGACGCCCGCCCGTTCCTCAGCATCGTGCACCCGGACGAGGGGCTGTCGAACCAGCTGGTGTACCAGTTCACCCGCCCGGGCGAGATGATCACCATCGGCTCCGCGCCGGACTGCGACGTGCGGGTGTGCGGGCCCTTTTGCGAGCCCGTGATTTGCCGGATCTTGAACTACGACGACGTGCACGTGTACATCGCGGGCACGCAGCCCACACCCGAGGCGCGCGCGCAGTTGGAACAGCAGACGCTGCACGCAGAAGCGCACGACGCCTGCGACACCGAGTGCGCGCTCGCGCCGCTGGACCAATTCCTCAGCAACCTGCGGGGCCCGAGCACAGCGGCGGCCGAGCTGGGGGGCTGCTCCGTGATCCTGGAGGACGGAAAGACGCTGCTGCACGAACAGGAAAACTGCCTGCACGCCTTCTCGGCGGTGGAAAACTGCTTCCTCTTGAACACCGAATTTTACTTCCGCTGCTCAATCCCGAAGCAGAGCATGATGAACGAGGGCTCCTCGGATGTCAACCTCGAGGAAGTGCTGGCAGAATCAGGAGATATGGATCTATCTCTGGGGGCGGACGCGAAGCGCGACAACGCGGCCAATGTCCGGGCCGGGGACGTGGAGTTCTTCCAGAAGACGGCGCTCGCCTACACGGGACTGAGAGGCAATGTAAAAAAATCGCGGGTGGAGCAGGAGGATTCGTTTCCCGCGTCAGGCGGAGGTGCTTCTTCTGGAAAAGAAATGAGGATTAAATCCGTGGTAGAGTCGCTGCAGGAGCTGCACGAGTCCCGGGTGCTGCACCCGCCGTGGAAACAGCACCGCATCAACGACCTGCACTTGTGGCTGCGCGGCGTGGAACAGAGAGACAAGTTCGGCAAAGACGTAACGGCCCGCGTGGCTCACGACTTCGTGGAGGCGCAGGAAGTCGCAGCGCTCGCGGCAGACGAGTACGCCATCCTCCGTAAGTTCTTTCTGGACGCGATCGAAAACATCTCCGTGAACGCGGATTTTTTAAGGGCTGAATAAACTCAGGTTCAGCTGCGATGGTCCAGGTTTAGGTTTGCTGAGAGCTGGAGTTCTGGCTGTAGCTCTCCCCGTCCGGGACTAGGATCAGCAGGGTGCAGATCTGACGTACAGGTATGCGTATGCCCTCCGAGAAGGCTGTGACTTTGTGTGTGTGCTGGTTCCCACCCCCGCATTATACCGTGCAGCCATAGTACTAGGAAGCCAGTGCCAGCGAGTGCCCTGCTTTTGGTGGTCGGAGGTTTAGTCGGAACATGGCCAAGAAGTGCGGCGGGTCCACTTCGCGGGAACAAATAATTTTCGCTTCCCCGACCACTTCTGGATCCATCGAAAGCCTAAACCTGATAGGCATCGGACATGGGTTTTTTCATCCTCTAACAGGACGCGCGGAAGGGAAACTTCGGGCAGCTCGGCGCAAAGCTAAGAATCGGCTGGGGGTCCCTGCGCGTGGGCATCGGCATGGCCACGGGAAACTTCTTCTACCGATATTTTGAGAACCTGCTCAGGGGATCCTGATCGCGTTGCTTCCGCTGATGTTTGCAGCTGCTTCTCCTCTGTGCCTGTCATGCCGGACGTGGCCACGAGAAGTGAGACGGCGACGGCAATAAGAACGACGGCGACGACGAGGCGGCGCTTTTTAACTCCTTCAACCGGAATTGGCCGGGGCTCCCTGCTGCGTATCGGCATCGGCTCCCTGCGCATTTGTTCCCTCGTTATTCTACCGGTATTTTGTTGAGAACCTACTACCGGTATTTTGAGAACCTGCTCAGGCGAGGTTTCTGATCATCGGGAGAAGTTTCAACCGATACATTTGGAAGTTTTGTATAGAAACGCACAGGTGAAGTTTTGTGTTTGTCTGACGCGTGGCATCGGCTTCGTTCCTTGCGCGCGCATAGCCAGGAGTAGAGGTGACAGCGTGAACCTCGAAAGTTGGATTGTCACTTTGAGATTGAGTATGATCGAGATCATCTAAAACTGCTCCGCCGGTCGATCGCGATCTCCGATCACTGTTGGTATATTAAGAAAAAAAGTACTTACTTGATCTTCTAAAGAACAAAGTCGATCGAGCTTCAATCTTGCATTCAAATCTTCGTGATGCGTTGGCGTGATTGACCGCATGCACTTACTCTTACTTTATTCCATTTCCAGGATTCCACTTTCACGACTTTTCATCTACACACGACTTTCCTAAATACAGCCCATCTGCTTGTAAGTATGAAGGTGTCCTCTCCATTTTGAATCTCAGTTTTATTTTGTTCTTGTTCTTGGAGGATGGTCTCGCGGACTGGTGTAGTCTGACGCCAAAACTACTGTTTTTTCTCGTAAACCTCTACTGTTTTTTTTCGCGGAAAAAATATATGAAGATGCTCCGCGCCCGGCACAGTGGCCGCCGCCTTACCGCCGGCGCGCTCCTCCTTCATCTCTGTGTGAAGATCAGCTCAATCCTGTCTGTGTTTCCACATGACACGCTAGTACCTCTAGTGCGAGCGGTAAGCGTAGGGGTAGGGAGGAACATATTACCAAAAGTTAACGCCTCGCACGTCCGCTAAAAAACGGCTTAGCGACGCTAAAGTAACGGTTTAGCGAGCGGCGAGACGGCGGGGCGACTGCGGAA
>RXOD01005303.1:0-14852 GCA_005223375.1 Amoebophrya sp. AT5.2 | reverse complement strand
TCGTTTTTCCGGCCTTGTGTCGTCGCGCGGTTGTTCGTGGGCCCCGTGATCGATGTCGGGGCCTATCCTAGGGGGAAAGCCATTTTTCCCCTACTACGCGCAGAGTGCTCCTTCAACGCTAGCCCTAGTGGGAGGCCCCTGGACGCGGAAGGCCGAGCCATCGATCACCCTGGTTCTGTGACGGACTACTTCCGCCCGCTTCGCTGCTCCCATCCCTTCTCCCTTCGCAATTGCCGAAGCCTTCACGGCTTGGCATGGCTTTTCTTTCATTTCTCTTGTTCTTCTCTTCGTTTTTGTTCTTCTTTCTTACCTTCTCGCGCGGACCATTGTTTAAAAATCTGCCCAAAAACAACATCATAGTCATCATGAGAATCATTCGATTTCCAGAAGAGAATGCATTTTTGTCATACTCTTTCTGGTCTTTCTGTCGCGTTCGTTTCGCGTTCTTGCTCGTGCTTCTAGTTGGGTCCCCTTCGTGCCTACGCACGGCCTCGGGATCCACATCGTCAGTGGGGTCACTTCCGAGCGTCCCACCCGGGATGCGCCGCCTCATCCCCGCTTTTTCAATATCCCCAAGGTTACCACCCTTTCCCAGCTGTGAGTTCCAGACCTCCTTCGCGAAGGCCACCTCGTCCAGACTCTCGGTCACGTGGGTCTGCACCAGCACATCCTTGTACCCCTCCTCCTGCAATAACCGCTTTACAAAAGGACAAGGAGGATCGATCCCCATAGATACTACGAGTGCGAAGTGCCTCACGGAATCTTCCGATTAAAAACCGACTTAGCATCTGAAAAGGGGCGGAGGAGACTGTAAGTTGTACTGAGGAAAGACTGATGTGTGGACCATGGGGAGTAGAGCGCTTTCCCAGCAACCTGCGTCAGCCGCTGTGGACCAAGGGCATTCCTCGGAGTGTGTCGCGGACGCCATCAATGCAGGGGCCGCAGCGAGCATCGGATGACAGATCGAAGAAATCCATCGGAAGGCTCCTCGGCTTCTGTGCACCCTAGAAGTTGAAGCAAGGCAAGTGAGTCCACGACCTCCACCGCATTTAATATAGGACGACGACAAACAAACAAATATAAGTGCAACAGCACACAGGTCGTAAGTCGGTAGTTCGTAGCAGGGTCGTTCCTCGGATAGTCTCGGTCCTCTGGCTACTTCTCCGAGTCTTTCCAGGAGTCGCTTGCTGCAGGAAGGGATGAACCGTGGTGTGATCACAGGATGAACGCCTTCCCCCCACACCGCATCTCCGATGAACTCTCGCAATATGACGATTTATTCTACTTCAGCGATGGAAATGAATCTTAGTACTTCATCAAAAAATCCCACCCACGAGGCAGCCCAGCCGGAGATCACGTTCATGCAGCAGCTGGTTGGCGTGCGCGTGCAGGGGATCATCCCGTACTAAGTTAGTACCTTTATCTTAGGATGGGGATCGGCAGTGGTGGGGATTGGCAGAGCCCTTTCGAAAGCGGCTCCGACATGCCGCCGCGAGGAGCCGCGTTCTGAAGCGCAACTAAAATCTGCGCTCCGGGAGGCCTCCTAAGATGCCTCTCCCGGACGTTGCTTCACGTCGGGCATATGCCAAAGGCATGGGGGATGTGGATGCCTCCCCGTCCCTCGGTGATGAAGGTGCCATGAGTCCGAACCTTCCCTTGTGTCCCGCCGCATCCCTGCCCCTCCCCGCCGCCGGGCAGTTGTAGCTAGTTCAAAACTTTTGAAGTTCTTGCTGCAAGGGAAGTATAGAATAAACCGCCATACGCAACTCCCCGATGATCTCCTCGACGCCCTGCTCCGTGCCGTCGCCGAGGCAGTAGTCCGGGTCGAGGCTCATCTGGTCCAGCAGCACCTTTCCGACGAACCCCCGCTGCCCCATATCTCTGCACACGCGGGCCAGCGCGAGCGTCGCCCCCGTGTGGATCGTGGCGTAGTACGCGGCCGCGGTCGTCCCGGAAGCCAACAGCCGCCGCACCAGGCGGGAGTACACGCGCTTTGCGAGAACATCCTGCGGCGCTGGAGTTGTACTCCCGGCTGGTGCGGTAGTGTGCTTGATTCCGAAGGCCTTCTCGGTCGGGAAGGCGAACTTATGAAGGAAGCCGTCCGCCGCCATCAGCGGGCGCGAGAGGCCGGTGCCGTAGTAAGGGTACTGCGACGCGTGGATGTGGCAATCAATCAAGCCAGGAATCACCACGCTGAATTCAGGAAGGATAATCATCTCAACAAAATAATCTTCACACTCGTCCGGGTCCGCTCCTGCGTCCCCGAGCTGACGAAACGCCGCCTCGACCGTCGCCCGAGCTGACGAATTGCTAGCACCTACGGTGCAGCCACTCCTAGGCTCCAGTTTCTGCAGAATCAGCCCGCGCTGCGAGTGCGGGAGACAGCGCGTGACTTTGCCGCTCACAATGGACCACTCCACGTAGCAAAACAACCGCGGTGCGGCGGATAAAGAGCCGTCGGATTGCGCGAGGAACGCGGGAGCGTCAGCGATAACGCTCGTAGGGTGCACAGCGAGGATCGCCCGGTGCGGAGACGGCCGAGTCGCGGGAAACATCTTCTCCATGCATACCAGTGGCCATACAGGTATTGCGCCCAAAGAAGCTGGAGAAGTCTACTGTTTTTTACTTTCTGGTCTCAACCTTCGGCGCTTCGCGCAGTTCATTCTATGACTGAAATCAAAGTAGAGACTGAGGTTTCACGATGCAGAGACGAAACAAGATCGATAGATCGATACTGCTAACGAGCACAAAAGAAAGTTTCACCGAAAGCACTTCCATCCACCTTGTGATGAAGGATGAAAGCTTTCAAAGTAAAGAGTCGCAATGACCAGCGATTACGGGTGCTCTCACGATGGAGGACCAGGCGAAAGAGCACGACTCCGACACATATGTGCAAGCGAGTGTTCTGGTTTTACCTCTCGATGTGTTTCATGATGACCGTGTTTTTGAAATGATGACGACGCTTATCTCGCGGTACTCAATGCCTACGATCTTCCGTCCTCTTCCTTCCTTCATTGTGCTGCTGCTGCTGAATTCATTGTCGGAGGCACTACATATACAGCTTTTGAAAAATATCAAACAGTTTCCTGAAAAAAAACAAGTCGCGCGAGTATTTCGAGCTGACGCGATACGAATACGATCATAGTACTTTTGCACAATTACTAACGAAATACGTTGCTTTTTTTTGCTTTGAACTGACGTGTCGCCTTTTATTACCTTTGAAGAATGAAACCGCAATGCATCATGGCCGCCAGCATCACACTCTCATTCCCTGCTCTTCACATCAGCCCCCTGAAATTACTCGTCTCCAGTTCCGGCTCCAGACATGTGTCACATGATACAGTGGGGAGCTACACGTTCATACGGTCTAACATCCAGTTGAATCCATACAGGGATCAAGCCGGAGACGAGTAGTCGCACTGCGTGGTGTCGGAGACGGCGTCGCACAGCGTGGCGTCGCTGCAGCTGCACATGCAGGGGGGATCGCTGCCCGCGCACTCCGCCTTGGTCGCGATCGTGACTCCGTCGTTAAACCCTGTCACATCGCTGCCTGCCGCATCGGTATTTTTGGGAATGGCGACGCAGCACGCTTTTCGCCACTCCTCCCGCTTTTCCGCTAGACCGTCAGTCGTCGAGTTCAGGTAGTATTTCCGCGTAGACTCAAAGGTGGTGAATTCGTACCAGTAGTTCTCGGCGCCGACATCGCTGTTCTGGTTGAGGATGTAGGCGCTCATGTCGCTACTGGACGTGTACCCGAGGTTATCGTAGCACGTCGGTATTGCGCTGGTGCCCAAGTTTTGGTAGCGGTTACTGTGTGCAGGATTTCCACTTGCACTTGGGTACTTCGAGCAGGACTTCTCAATTGGGCACCCGTTTTCCGAGCAGCATTGAACGTTGAAGTTCTTGCGTGTGCTGGCCACTTTGTGAGAGGCTGAGTTGGACCAGTACCAGTCATCATTGGTAATGCTGCCCGCGATACCGATGTACGCGCACCTGCGTATGAGCAATCAAATAAGAATGTATGCAGCTTGACCCTCGTGATGGAAAAAAGCAGCGACAAAAAGCCGTCAAAAACAAAAAAAAAAGCCACCACTACTTAAGTATCCATCGCGGAAAAACAAAAGCGAACCGTGTCATGCCAGGGGGTTCGTTGGGAAGGATATTTAGCAGAACAAAGAACTTTGGAGTACTTGTCTCGGTGGGGTTGTAGTTTGCGGTTTGCACACACATGTCGGCGCCCTCAGCGTCAGTTGTAAACTCGGCGTACTCATAGGGATTCTGGGCATGTCCCCCGGAAAAAAATACTGGTGACTGCCTGCATGGCGTCCTGATGCCTCCACCCGTTCCGGGCCCTGCGGGCCCACGAAGCGCACGCGTGGTGGTCTCGGTAACCGTCGTCTGGAGGTGGGCACGATTAACATTAAGCGCAATCCGCCTCGTCCTAGCCCCCCCCTTTGTGTTTGCGCGCGTGTCCGGCACGAAGCACCCGGAGAAGGGATGCCGACGACGCCGCGAACACCTCCTGCGTGTTGACAGTGAGACCCATCACCATGAGCGGGCGCAACAAGCACTTGTCTTCATTTTCACGATACAACTCCTTTCACTGGATGCTATGCTGAGTAAGTGTAGTTCTCGGAGATCCGCGGCGCGTCCAGATTCGATCTCTATTGAAGCGAAAGCGGGGTCTTCCGGCGATCTCTCCGTACGACGACGCTCCCCTTCTGTCTGTCGCTCCAGTATACGTATCAATCGAGATCAATATTTCTACCACGATGTCGACATACGAAGGCGAACAGCTCTGCATGGTCCACTGCCGAAGATCCTGCGAAGCACCCGCAGCCGAACCCAGCCGCTCGAATCTGTAGCACAAGCAGGAACCCCGCCCTCCTCTCGGTAGCCTTGCCATCACTGCGAACCTACGGTTGCAAGCCTATCAAAAACGTAAGGATCCCAGATCATACCAGAAGCACAGCAAAACACATCAATCACCATCTTAAACCAGTATTAAACACAGAAGTGTTCGCACCAATCTCAGTAAAATTCGTCTATCTTAGAGAAGTCTCAGTAAATGGAAAAGGTCAAGTTCGCAGTAGATTCGTCGTAGGACGAACTTCATTCTCCATCCTTCTCTGGAAGTGGAGGCTCGAGCTTGTGCTCTACAGCGGGAAAAAAAAAATCTAAATTCTAAACAAAATTTGAAACGGCCTCGGCCTGTCCCTGTGCGGTAATTATCTCGAGACTTAGCCCTGTCCATCGTCCCCCTGGTAAGTAGTAATCGTCGGGGGCAATAACCACGTGTGTAGTTTACAACACATCATGTGTTGATGTTTTACTTTTGCACAGGCACCAAACCGCTGCGCTATATTTAGAAACGATTCTATGTGTCTCCAGACAAATCGCTGGTCGCTGCGGAACAACAAACACCCCTCAAAAATCATTCCCCCCGCGCCCCCGACCTTCCCAGGAATGGGATCTGCACGAAGCTGGTCGTGTCGTCGCTGCTGAGGATTTCTAGCGCGTCCTTGAGGCCCGCGATTTCCGCCTCCCGCCGCGCCTTCCGCTCCTCGTAGGACATGGCCTTGTTTGCGCAGGCCTCCATCACTCCCTTCAAGAAATCGGTCGCTGCCTGCAGGGCCTTGTCTGCCTCCGCGAGGTCCTCGGACATCATGCCGATGCTCTCTTTCACGCCAGCCTTCTCCTGCGTCTTGCCCTTCACCTCGGCCGATTTCGTCGCGTTCGCCACCTTCGCTTCCTGGCGGAATTAAAGGCGAGGAGTGCAGCGAGAAAACCAATTACTCATCATCATGTATGCAGTGTTTACTCATAAACTGAAATCCAAGCCGACATCGCCACGTCGCTCCGACAAAGGTCCTTTCCAGTTCAAGAACGGCACGGGCACGATATATAATGCAGGAGAAATTATATCCCAGATGACCCCACCAAGAACGTGACACCGACAGTAGACAAGATACGTATACCATACAGGGGCGCCCGTCGTCCAAAGAAAGCCCATCGCGCCTACCAAACCAGCACCCCGGCCCCAGATACATGTATCGCACCGTCCCCCCCCCCAACCCCAGCGCATCGGAAACAGGCCCTAAGAAAGTAACCCATCCTCGCTGCTTCCCCGTCCTTAGCTGAATTTCTCGTACTTTTCCGCGGCGTCGGACTCGGCGGCCTCCGTCTCCTGCTTCAACTTTTCGAAGTCCTCCTGCGCGGTCTCCAGAATCGAGATCAACGTGTTCGCCGCGTCGGTCTGCGGCTGCTGCAGAAAAGAGGTGGACTTGCCGTAAAAATCAGACAGCGCCGTGATCGCCCCATTGATCGCCTCCACAGACTCCGCGGAATCCTTGATCATGGCCTCATTCTCGCTCTTCTCCTGCGCGCGATCGATTTTAACCGATCAACAGCATGAAGAACAATCGCATTTTAAACGTTGGAAGATCCAGAAAGAAGTTTTGCGTGCAGGAAAACTACCCCGAGGAACGCAAAACCACAAATTATGCAAAACCCCCTTTACATTCATACCTTGTTCCGGATGCTGGTTCTTTCTTTCACGTCCTCTGCCAGCGCCGCCAGCTGCGCCTCCAGTTCCGAGATTTCCTCTCCCAGCTTCGCGAACTTCGCGCTGGCGGCGTCTACCCTGCTTTGCAGCTTCGCGCTGTCCGCCTTCTTCAGCTTCAGGTCCTTGTTGCCCTTTTCCTTGTCGGCCTTGCACTTGGCCTCCTTGGAGGCCTCTTTTGCGGCCTCGTCCTCCAGCTTCACAATCATGTCCTTGATCATACCGCGGATCTTCACAAACGGGTCGGCGGTGGCGGCGTTTGCGGCCTGGATCAGCGCGAAGGAGTTGTACTCGCGACCCATCTTGCGCAGCATCAGGGACAGCTTCGAGCGCACGGACTGCGAGTCCGACGAAATCTGGTGGTTTTCCAGTAGAGGAGCTTGCGTTTGTTCGTGTTGTTTGTGGAGCTAGCTTACCTACTTATGCGGTTGGCAAAGCGCGGAAGCGGTTTTGGAGTCTTTGCGGCGGGATCCGTCGATTTTGCGACGAGTAGTTTCGCTTGCGATACAAGAACCACTCGCGCAAAGTTCTTCTGAAACCTAAGTACCTGCAGGAAGCTTTCTCCGCCGAACTTTCCGCTGAGGATTTCGATTGCCTGTGTGAGTGCTCCGATTTCGTCCGTCGCTTCGGACTTGCGCGCTGCCCAGGCGTTCGCTTTCGACGCGCACTCCGCGTTGGTGTTCGCGAGTTCCTCCGTGTCCGACTTGAGTACGTCTTCCGCCGTCGCCAGGTCGCCGCCCGCTGTTTTTCCCGCCGCCTCCGCCTTGGCCTGGTTCTCCTTCGCCGCCTCCAGCTGCTCCCCCTTCGAGGTCTCCTGGTTCTTCAGGTCCTGCATCAGCATTTCGAACGCGTGGCGCGCCTTCAGGTCCTTCTCCCGGATTCCGGCCAGCACGGCCGCATTCTTCTCTTGCATGCCCTGGATCGCGTCCAGGATCCCCCCGCTTTTCGACTGGTACGACGAGCTCACCGCCTGCGGCTGCGCCACCTGCGCCAGCGAGACTTTCCCGAACGCACCGTCCTCGGACTCTTCGTCCAGGAACGCGCGGATCTGCCGTTCCGATTCGGCGTCCATGGCCACGGACGCGATGATCGTGGACAGCGCGGTCACGGCGTTCTTGGCCTCGGTCACAGCCCGCGAGGAGGCGACGCCGTCGACCTGGGCGAAGGAAAGGGACCGCTTCAGCACGGAGTACGCTTTCTGCAGCATGGTGTCGGCCTCCACGAGCTCAGCCTCCTCCTTCTGAAACGTGGCGTGCGCCTCCTTGCGCTCCACCGTCGCGGTGGCCTGCTCGCCCTGCAACTTAGCGATCTCGGGAGTCAGCGTGGAAACCTGCAAATTGGGGTCTGGTGCGTTTAGATATTTAGAAATTCGGTACCCATGTCCGCACTGCGGATCGATGTCAAGTTCGTGTTTCCACTCCGAGGCGCAGCTTCACCGGTGCTCTTTCCGAAACTCCCGGCACAACTATAAATATCCGAGTGCTCTTAATAATTGTACGCCTGCTCCCCGGCGTTAATACACTTGCGCAGGAGACGTACTTCTGTCTGCGTTTCGCTTCCATCGTCCACTGCTGCGCCGATACTACAACATCGATAGCTATGGCAGCAAAGACGGCCGCTCGACCTACCTCATTCGCGAAGCCGCTCGCCTTGGCGCCTTCGTTTTCGACAGTGGCTTTCAGCTCCTCCACTTTCTCGCCGCCGTACTTGACGTCGGCCTCCCCCTCAGTCGTGGTCTTGATGCACCAGTTTTCGAATTCCTCCGCTTCCTTGTCCCCGTCGGCAATTTCCGTCTCCACCTTCGTTTTCATGTCGGTGAGGAGCGAAATCACCTTCTTGATTCCCGCGTTGGCAGCCGTCGTGGAGGTCCGCGCCGCGAGGGTGGTGGTGGCCCCGGAGGCCACGAGGAAACGCCTCATCCTACTCATACAGATCCTGAAGAATCCACAGCCACCCAGACCGGCTCCGATGCCTTGATCCGATAGGAATCAATTCGGTGGGTTGGTGTCATCGAGAACGAGATCGATGGCAAGACAAGCAATTGCATGGACATGAAATTTATTATTAGTAGTTACGGGGCTCCTGTGTTTCTCGACGTATTCCCCATTGCGGGCGCGAGGGCCCGTTGTGCTCCCTCTGTTAGTCTCTCCTTGCTGCGCTTCATTTTGCCAAGGAACATGCTCCTGAAAACGCAGTTGTGGCGACGCGGCGTGCCGCCACTGCGCCCTTTCTCTCCCGCCCCAGATTCCGTTGTATTTCAGGTACATTACACGTGGATCATCGAAATCCTGCGTCACACCCCGCAGGGAAGATTTTGTCGCTTATATCGACGAAGCACTAGTTAAAGTCCGCATAAGGCCTAAGGTAGCTCATCACTGAAGCCTTCCTATGTACAAGGATTTTTACTACAAATTTTCTTCGGAGTCCAATGAATAAGTACATGAGCTTGTTGAGCAGGTGCCTTAATTATAACAGCAGCCCTTCTCCCTTACGTACCTAGCCGCCCATAGCGAAAAATTCCAGCGGAGAAAATTGAAATCCACGTATTCGTCTATTATCGCGAGTCACTTCCTCTGGCGCTGCTCGCACAAACACAAAGGGGCATTCAGACCGCGATACGTGGACCTACTTTCGCAAGCCAAATTCGCTGCGCGGCATATCGTGAGAATTGCACTCCCACTCGAGCATTCTTCGCAAACGATAGATAAATAATTAGCAGGAGCTAATTGGTTCCTCCGAGTTAGCAGATTAGAACAGATACGAAACATGGAAGCGCAATGGTGTTGTTGAAAGCGAAACGTAATCAAGGGAAACAAAACAGTCAGAAACGGTTTAAATATTCAATGGCGAAACTTCTGGGTTGTAAAGAAGATGCGAAACGGCGTCAGAGCGAGATGAAGAGATGAGGCGAAAGCCGAGCACCTCCCTCCCGAAAAAAAGAAGATGGCAAGTGGCAACTGGACCCGGCTCGATCCGTTGGGAGCCGGGTGAAGTTGCCACCCGCGACCTTCCTCTTCGTCCTTTCTCTGGGTTACTTTTACTTTTAGAAGTGCCACTATACAGAAAGCCAGAACATGCTTGCTTCTCCAGAAGGGTACATTTTGGAAGTTGCGAATGATTCGCGAAAGCTTTATTTGCGAAAACCCAGGGTACATTGATAAGTATTGCGGCTGACACGGCGTTTACTGCAGCGTTTTTGAGGATTTCTCGGACGTAGCTCTTCGCGCGTCGCGCGTGGAGCAGCGTACTCGGATTTAGATCGGCCTTCCCCTATTGCTACTAGCGACTGCGCCGCCACACTACTAGGATCACGAGTTAAAACCAGATAAGAAAGTAGTCGCGGCCCTCCAATCGCATCATCAAAAACTCGATCTGGCAAAATAACAGTCTCCGCTGATTGGATCTTCGCGCGGGCGATATTTTCCCCGCCCGCACGCTTCTTTCGGATTACCTTTTGCAGTCTAATCGTTTGCAGTTATTCAGTCTTACGAAGCGACGCAGCAGTGTTCGTTTCGATGTATCCTGGATACCGATACGGAGTTTGTTTTCTGTTGTACGCACTAGGTTTAGCTGACAATGGGTAAATAAATCAACGCGTTCATTCTTCTTCAGCGTCCGAATAAGTAATAAAGTGCTATCTCTATTAACGATCTTTGAGCAGGATTTGAAACTTCAGCCCCCCTTCTCAAAACAGGGGCAGCAGGAATTTCTTCGTCCCGACGGGTACTATTTTTCTCCCGCCGACGCGCCCACCCGCTAAGGAACGTAAACCGCCAATCTGCCCGGCAGATCACGGCTTAAAAAATTCAGACCCCGTGCGGCCACGACCGACTACAAGAACGGGCAACGCTGTTGAAAGCCTACCCATTATTAGGTGGATTTGCTTTCCTCGCGACCGAGCCAGCGCTTCCAAGCAGTGGACACCGCATTAAACATACTTGGCTGCTCCACTACGTCCACGTTCTTCGCCAACTCAGGACCCCACGTCGCGTGGTTCTGCACAAATTGCACGATCTCGGCGTGCCCCTCGCACCTGTTTTGTTTGTTGAAGATATTATTCAATTTAGCCCGCCTCGCAATATTGAGTTGCGTCCTATGAAGTTGAATCTCTCACGTTTTTCCGCGGCCCACTAGAACACTACCACATCTTTTTGCAGACGAGCGTTGAAAGTGAGGCTGCACCTCTCACTCACACGTTCCTACAGTAGGAGAGTCAGAGGATTGCAGTAGTGTACTTTGCGAGGTCTAGGCAGGTTTGGCCGCCGCGGTCCCTGCAGATGACGAGCCTCTTGGTGCAGTGTCGGTGGTTGAACAACAATTGCACGATGTCCATGAAGCCCTTCTCGCAGGCAGCGTGCAGGCAGCTGGTGCCGTACTTAGTCTGCGCGTTGATCAAATGTACCGGGAAATGCTTATGCTCCAACAAATGCTCGACGATCACCGTGTGCCCCGCCTCGCAGGCCGAAAACAAACAGTTCGCCGAGTACACGTTGGAGGAATGCGAAAGCAGCTCCTGATAAGGAAGATTTTTGACTCATTCGATTTCTTCGACAGCAGGGTGTAATGAGAGAAGCATTTCCGAGAGAAGCATTTCCGGCCACGGCCTTCATGATCGGCATCGGGCCATAATTAAACATTGTTGTTCTTAATCATTCGGCTCAACGTGCCTTCGATTTGCCCCCTGTCGTTCTCTACCATGCAATCTCGCTGCTTGTTGGATTGTCATCGTGCTTACATCGAGCATTAAACGGCTCCATAGGCCATCGATCAAAGAAAAACCTTTCTCCTCCCCGTGGTGTCTTTTATTGTGCAGAAGTTGAGCAGGAACTCGACCACTTGCATGTGGCCTTCGGAGCACGCCAGCTGCAGGCACGTCATGTCCTGTTTGTTTTTGGAGAACAGCAAATTGTGCTTTTCGGCCGCCGAGCAGCTCACCAGGTAGTCCACGATCGGCAGGTGGCCCTCCGCCGCCGCGACGTGCAGGCAGGTGTCCCCCAGGTTGTTTCGGTACGTGACCAGTGTGTCCGGCTTGAAACTCGGGTCCACGTGCGACACGACCCCCTTCTCGCTGGCCTCGATGCTCTGCGAAACCAGCAGCTTCACGATGTTCAGGTACCCATACTCGCACACCTTGTGCAGAATCGTGTTCGACCGGGCCTGCGCGGCTAATAAATCGATCGGAAACTTCTCCGAGGTGCAGAGAAACTCGATCACGTCGAACCGACCCTCGTCGCAGGCGGAGTGCAGGCAGGTGTAGTGGTTGCGATTCCTGGCCTGCACCAGCTCCGGGGGGCAGTCGGGGTGGCTCACCAAGTACTTCACTACCTGAAAACCGAAGATGGGGGCGGCGGGGTAGAGTGACTATCAGTATCGCTATCGATCGACGTGCAAGCTAGAGAGCGATGAGGCGATGAGGATGCAGCTCCGATGCGCGTCGAGCCCTCTTGCAAGTAGAGCGAAGTAGAGAAACACTGAGAACGAAGGGTAAAAACGAGGAGGGCGATGATTGATCGAGATCGATACACATCTTACTAGTATTTTTGAAGATTCAAAACTCTAGCACCTCCACGTTCCCGTGGTAGCAGGCGAAGTGCAGACAGCTCGCGCCTTTTTTATTCTGCAGACCCATGAATGCGCGCTTCTTGTCGCTACTCAACCCCGTGCCGTCCACCAGGAACTTCGCAATCTCGAGGTGGCCTGGTCGTGCCGATTATTTGTAGGGTTCACATTTCTTCAAGCAACATGATCATGAAGAACTATACAAACATTAATAAAGTACGCGGCATACTAACCTAGTTGTACCAGAAATACTTACAACAGCTACGCAAGAAAGAAGTACGCTACCTTTTATGCTCGCGAGGTGGAGTCCGGAGGCGTTGTGCTTGTTTTTGGAGAGCACGAGCTGCTCAATGGTGTAGAAGTGCTCGGGCCCGAACTCAGTGCTGTTGTCCTCGCTCATATAGTCCTCTGGCGAATTCGCGCTGTTCTCCGCCGGGTAACAGCTCTCCTGCTCCTGCTCCTCGTCCCCCCCGTCGTCGCCACCCGTCGACCGCTGCGACAGGTCCTTGCCACCTTTTCGATAAACGCATTTGGAGCCCATATGGTATCTGCTTTCCATTATTTTCTCCCGTTTCTTTCGTTTCGCATTCGCTTGATGAACGGTGCTCGTTTATAGCGTTCGGGCCTATACCAATCCCTGTCCCTCCAAAAAAGCCGTTTTGAGGATAAGGGACGCAAGCGCAACCAATCAAAGGCATGCTTGCTTCATTCATGCATAAGTACTGGGCATAAAACTTACCTGTGACATCTCCGGCGCGCGCCAGTCCGCCGCTCGCAGGGGTGCTTTTCCTCGTGCAGAGAAATTCGACGATCTGGAGGTGGCCGCGGCTGCAGGCCACGTGCAGGCAATTACCGATGCCTCCGGTCACGCTGAAGATCATATCCTTCAGGCTCGGGAACCCGTCCTCGTCGCTCATGACGCTAAGATTGTCGTCCTCCTCCGCGTCCGAGGTCGGGCTCTGCCGACCATTGCCCGTAATCGGCGAATCCTGATGTGAAAGAAAGAAGACCAATGGCTAGATGGGGAGTGAAATAAAAAGAAAGAGAAAGACCCAGACAGCAAAATTATAATAAAGCAAAACAGAGGCAGTAGATTGTACTGGTCCGCCGGCGGCCTGGTTGAGGAGGTCGTGGGCGCCGTCTGCGTCCCGCTGGTCATTCCCGCCACTGCTACACCCCCCGCCCTCGAACTTCTTTTTTCGGCTTCCTGTTGTGATGGTTCGAGGAGCGGCGTCGGGCGATGTACCATAACCGCGATCCACCTAAACGAACTTCCTTGCTCTACTTCTTGCTGTTGCTACACGAGCACTACTAGCATAATAAAAATGAGTACCTCCTGTGGCGACTTTTAGCGACTTCTGCACTTCGCTGCGGCTGTAGGAGGCGCTTTCGTTTTCGTTCTTGGGCCAGTGATTGAAGAAGAACTCTATTAGCGGCAGATGTCCATAGTAGCAGGCGTCGTTGAGGCAGTTGTACCCGTCCTTGTCCTGCGCGCCCACCATCTCGTTTTTCGGCACGTCGGGATGAAACCACAGAAGCTCCATGATATGCACGAAACCCTCCTGGCACGTGATGTGGAAGCACGTGTTGCCTGTTGTTCCGTTAAATTCGTCCGCCGCGATCAGCCAGGTCTTTCGAGGAGTTAAGTTGCTCGAACTCGCTTAGTATTATAAATAGAGTTGTACCGTTTTTTGTCTGCAACGGTATCAGGGCGCCCACGGTGATGCTGTCTGAGTTGTTCAGTAGGGACTTCACTACTTCCAGGTGTCCCTTCTGGATCGCGAGGTGCAGGCACGTGAAGCCGTTTTTGTTCTGCTGCAGAATGAGTTTTTCGTCGCGGCACTTTTGGTTGCTCACCAGGAACTCCACCACCGACAGGTGCGCGTCCTCGCAGGCCAGGTGCAGGCACGTCGCGGAGTGCTTGTTTCCCCAGTTGATCAGGTCCTTAGGACACTTCGGATGGTTCACCAGGAATTGCGCGACGGGCAGCTGCGGACGACAACAGGCCAGGTGCATACACGTGGCGTTGTGCGTGTTGCCGCGCACCCACAGGTCGATGCCGTTGGGAAACCTGCGGTGCGATGCGAAGAAAACCAAGAGTTCGACGCCTGTAGGACCCTGTGCCAGATGAACTACTTCAGCTATATATCCTTTGAACGCAATCGCTCAATTCATTACGAGGTTTCGCCCAGGTCGTCGTGTTCTTCAAAACGCGGCTTTCCTCCCGCAATAAATCGCGGCAACGCCAAAAAATGATCATGAGTAAATTATATTACAGTGCAGTAGAGCCGCATCGGATAATTATATTACAGTGCAGTAGAGCCGCATCGGATAATCGATCGAGGAGTACCTGTTATGGCTGGTGATGAACTCCACGATTTTTATGTGTCCGTTGTAGCAGGCTTGGTGCAGGTAGGTGGCGCGGTGCTCGTTGGGGCAGGTCACCAGGTCCTCTGGCGTGTGCGCGTTGTCGAAGATCGCCTCTACTGCTTTGGCCTGCCCCAGCCGGCACGCGTCGGACAGGCAGCTCTGGTGCCGCTCCGGATGCGGGTCTAGGATCCGCGTGAACCGCGGCAACGACGCGATGATCGCCAGCACCACACACTCCTTCTCGCGGAGATACCTGGTGCCGATAAGGCGTCGAGAAGCAGCCGACTTTGTTTCCTGCATCTGCTACACCTAGTACCCTCACACATTATGTTGATTGATTTGTAGGCCGGTGATGTTCTCA
>RXOD01005302.1:0-14853 GCA_005223375.1 Amoebophrya sp. AT5.2 | reverse complement strand
CCTTCCCTGGCCGAGCCGCTCGGAGCCATTTCGTCTACGTACTAGGACACTCCCCGCAACTCGCATACCCTCCGTAACAGCACCTACGCAAAAATCCGCCACCGGCGCGGCCGGTTTTTCCTACACGATCCCATCCAACCACCATCCGCAGGGCCGGTTTTGCCTGTACAATCCACCACCCGCAGGGCCGGTTTTGCCTATGCAATCCACCACCCGCGGGGCCGGTCTCGCCTACGAAGTCCACCAGCTCCAGGCGACGCCTCTTGGGCGGCATAGCACGCGGGAGCAGCCACATTATCTCTAGCAAAAAATTATATTTGTGTCTCCTAATAAATCAGTCCCTCGCGCCTAAATCCGTATCAGCATCCGGTCCAGCCTGCGCAGCGTGTCGAAGCTCTCCGTGGATTCCGCCTGGTGCATGCAGAACCGGGCCAGCAGTACCGCCGCGCACTCTTGGTCGAAGGCGGCGCCGATGTCCATCAGTTGCGGGTCGCTGTACGCCCGCGCCACCGTCTTTATGAAACGGAAATCGATGGTAAGTGTCGTGTGAATGGGCGATATGAACATGGGACGCAATGGCATGGGAACGGGGGAGCGAGGCAATCTGGGGTGTTTGGGCCGATCCGGGCGGAGATGCCCTGAAGAGGGGGCGATGGGACCAAGCCCCGGACCAGAATGGTGGAGGGAAACACTAACAAGGACGCGGCCTACTTGTGTGGCGATCTATTGCAGGCTGCAGCTCTGCCGGCCACGGCGCATTTTTTCAAACCTTGTTTCACAAAGAACCTCTGACAACTTTCCATCGCCCCCTATTCGTTACTCGCAGCCGCTTCTTTCCCGAGGGGTGGTGGTACAGCGTCTGGAACTGCAAAAACGCAGCTTGCACGTGCGATGGCCGGTCGTCCACCACCTCGAAGTAGAACGCGACGCTGCTGCCCCGGTCCAAAGCCGAGCACGCCCAGACGGTCGTGTTGCCCTCTCCGATCACCGTCTGTTCGGACACGGTCGGGTGGCCCTTCTGCAGCGAGCACAGCGGGCCGATCGCGCCGCAGACCTTCACCTCCTTCGACACCACGATGGACATCCGCGCGTTGAAGCCCATGTCGAGCACCTCCGCACTGCTGTCCGTAGTCGTGAGCATTTTGGTGAAGCTGTCGCGAAACACGTGCTGGGAAAAGCCGTCGGCCATCACCATGTGGCCCCCAGTCTTCTCGACCATACACCGCATCTCATGCAGACCAGTTTGGTCCAGCGAAGCGGCGAAGATGTCCACGGCATGCCCGATCGAAATGGCGCGCGCCGCAAGAGTCGTGTAGAACACCAGAGCAGACTTGCTGTACCTGAGAGGCGGATAGAACGTCAGAGCAGTCGTGTAGAGACTAGCACATCAATCAGCTATACGCGACGACCGTTAAAAACAACCCTCTTTCTAGTATCCGCTCAGCTGTACCGAGCATTCGGCTGGTCCTTGGTGAGGTCGAGGTGGCTGCGTAGCGCTTCGCGCTTGTCTCTTGATACTATCGCCCCCGGTCCCGCCGTGCACGGACCCGATACGAGCAATACTCGATTAAAGGGAGAGATAGTCTTCTGCTGGCATATCACGCCGAAACACCTTTTTGTTGTGAACAGAGCTTTCCTAGGTCGCAAATAGCACATCGGTTCCCCAGGAGCCCCGCCATCGCGCGCTGGTGAGCGGTCCTAAACCTCCTCGCGTGTGTGATCCATCGGATCATCGTGCGAGGGGAGCGCTGTGCTCTCTGGACGGATCTTATGAATTCAAAAAAGAGCCTTCGATCGGCTGAAGCAAAACGGCCTGGTGTCTCAGATCGATCGGCTTTTTGCATCGAATAGAGACAATCTCTCTCTCCCCGCCATCCCTAGTTATTCTTCCCGAGTGTCCCGCGTAGCAGTTTTCGAGGAGGCCAACCGCGATGTTCAGCGCCCCTCCGGTGCAGCGCTGCGTGCGTTGCTTTGCCGACTCCACCGGCCATCGGTCTGGCTTCAGGTCCTCCAGCGCGCTGTTGATCGCAAAGCCGCACTCGTTTATCGGCAGCAAAAACCGCTTCGCCGCGTCGGACCGCGTGTTCCGCCGGGGATCGTTGCGCATCCCCACGCCGAGCAGCTGCGCGACGTGTTGCGTAGAGTACCTGCGGATTTAGCTACAAGTAGATATACTATACAACTATTTACACGCAAATAATTGCACTGATGGGCATGATAATCATATATAATTCTCGAAGAAAATACTAAATACTCCTTCGTTCCCACGAAGGCGTGGCTCTTGTTCATTTCGGAAAACCCGAGCTCATGCACGTTCACCAAGGCGCCGTACGTAATCAGACCCACCAGCGAGTTCGGCGGCATCGTCTGCAACTTTCTTAAACGAGAAAGCGGAAACGCACTTTCGCGCACCAGGAGCTGGAGCTGCCATTGAGGGGCGTATGGTCCTACTACCTATAGCAGCTCTATCCTGCTGAGTCCCTGGTGGTGTGGTGGGACGCTGCGACCTTCCCATCGGCCTCGCTCCTCCTGAGCACCTAATGTCGCTTCTCTAGTATCACCGAGCCCTCGTCCCGCCTATCGCGAGATCAGCCATGATCCGGGCGGCGGCGGCGCCCCCTAGAAGCAATGAATACGACCAGGTGGAAAGTGCGTTTCAATAAATCATCTTAATGTCTGCTGCACAGTTTCCTTGGCCTTCTCGAACTCCTTCGCGTCCTCCGGATTGTTCAGGGCGGTGTCGATCATGATCAAGAACACAGGAGGCATGCAGTTCTGGTTCGGCAGCAGGTACTCGATCGTTGACGACCTTTTCAGCGATGTACTTAGTTTGCAAACTCTTAAAGTATGCGTGAGTGCTACATCCTGCGATTTCCGATACTTTTCATCCGTCGAGAGCAAGCTGATATAAACACGCTCACCCGAAGATGCATGTGGTGCCTTTGTTCCAACAACTCAACCGATGGCCCGAAAACGACCCGAAGAAAACGGCTGCCAGAAACAAGCAAAGAAAGAAACCGCGGTGTGAAACACATTTTTTCCTGTGGCAGCTGGCTCTCCGATATGTTCTCCGCGTAGTAGGGCGGGAACGGCTGCTTGAAGCCGCAGAAGTTGCACGTCCAGGTTTTGTTGCGGAAGTCCACGTAGCAAAACGGGTTTAGGATTCCGTTGCACTTGCCCCCGACTGCACCACTTCCCCCGGACGAAGAAGAGCTCGACTTGCACGCCAGCGGCTCGTAGGTGACGAGCCTTAGATCCGTGACCTCCTTTAGCGGCGTGTACACGCAGCCGACGGGAATCACAATCCTGTTCATGTCGGCCTTGGTGTTTGGCCACAGGTTCCACGACATGCGAATGCCGTTCGCATCCTCCTGCTGCTGAAGGTCCATCCTGTATGGCGCACGTGTTATGTCCTGTATCGATGATCGATGGACGGACCGCTGGCGTCGGCTTGTTCCCCGCTCCTGCAGCTGCCTGAAGCGGCGTCGCGCGGGTGCGGGTCCTCGGGCTCGTCCTGATCTTCACCCTAGGATGCTACCATGTCGAAGGGAGTCACCCGAGGTTCCTCGGATCCGTACGGGCTACTCAACTCCTGCTCCGTGGCACCGCCGCGGCGGAAGGGCGCACACTACTTTCCGGCATCCATCCTGCTGTGCAACGTCGTTCGGTGTTGATGCCCGTCGCGAAAACAAAGTACATGGTGTGAAAACCCGTACGCCAGCTCCGAAGTTTTCCCTTACGTTAGAGGGATAAGACAGCCACATATCATGCCGTTGGCCTCAATAGCGCTACAACGTGGTATACGATACCTGATTGCCCCTTCTTGTTCCTTAATTAGATAGACAGAAATGTTCGGCCTGGGCTCACAATCGGTTTCTTCGAAGATAGGGACGCACCTTTGTGCGCACCTTGTTCCGGATCAGTTTTTCCTCGACTTTCATATTAAAAGTAGCTACAACGACTGAATTGGAGCAAACCGTTGGCAACACAATGATCAGTATGAGTTGCATAAACCTGAAATTATTTTCGGCCAACACCGATCCGAGACCCTCATCCACCTTTACGGCACGGCAGCAGCCGCAACAACGATCCCTCCTCCTTGATCCTGCACGGCTCTCTGGACCACCTGTCGCCCTCTTGAACCGGCGGAACCACTGTCCAAACACCACCTGCCTCGCCACCGCCGCACAAGGGAGCGGCTTGGTGCAGGTACCGCACCAGCTTACTGAAACTGTATCCTTTTTGCGCTGAGAAACTACATGTACAGTGATCAGCTAAATTTTTTATTTTGCATTTCATGTTGTCGATTGCCGCAATCTTGCTGCATCACAACTAGTGTAGTCAGTAACTAACAGTCCTTCTGTATAGTGAACGCATAGGTTGACGAAGCTGTTTGAATCCAGTACTAGTCCGCTTCTGTGCTTTTGACGATTAAACAATCCAGTTCAACGTCGTTGGCTCGATTGTTGTCACAAGAAAGGTAAATACTGTGCTCTAAAACATCTTCCGATAGAGATTGATAGTAAAGCTAAAGATCGTGATCTCGATCTCCTTCCCCCAGTCCATCCTCTATCCACCAAGAGGCCGCGCAACTATAACTTTGGCTGCGAAGATCGCCTCTGCTCCCCGCGACGTCCGTCCGTCGGGGAAGGAGCGCTGACGTTAAACCCCACTCGTCACCGTCAGCGCAGCTCATCTTCTGTGTCCATCCTCAAGCCACTTAACCCGACTTGAACAGCAGCACGGCGACCTGTGAGGATCCTTTTTTTTCGGAAAAAATCTTCAAAGCATCTTTTCCAACACAGGCATAGGCTATGGTATGTACCTGTCCGAGGTAGAAGTAGATGAAGTGCTTGGTCTCGTGGGTCACGTAACTCCCGAAGTTGCGGCCCACCACGCAGTGCCACGTCTGAAATTGGTTTTGATTTGTCTTTGATGCGGGGCCGGACAAGATTAGAGTCAAAATATTTTTCGATCCTGCAAGCATCGGGAAAATGGTATTCAACAACGAACCGTAAGAAAATCACTTTTAGCTGTAATATTGGGCGTATTGTTACCGGGTTGTACTTCTTGTCGAACTCCTTCTTGATGAAGGCGGCGATGTCCTTCTCGATGTTGTACTTCTCCAAAGCCTGCATGGCGCAGTCGATGGCGTCCTGCTGCATGTCCTGTTTTTTGTCGGATCAAAGAGTGATTTGGAGCGCCATCGTCTTCCAACACAGAACAGAAAAACGAAGTGATGTTTCTGGTGCCCAAGCCCATAGTAAAAGACAAGCAGTGATAGTAGCACCTCTGCCATGTCGGCATTTTTAATGACGGCCTTCCGGTCGGACGACATGTTGGGCGGTTTTTTGTAGTTCCAGCCTGCTCTTCTCTGAACCTACAAATACGTTTCCCTAGAGGTTGAGTTTGATTGGCATGATTGGAGGTTGGTCGGTTCCCGCTGCACCCAGCGGTAATGAGAGTTGTGAGGACGAGCAACTATTTTTATATGATCGTACACGACACTTCGCGTCACTAGCAGGCCGTATCAAATTTCGATACTTCAGTGTCGTGAGAGATGGCAACTAGGTCGTACCAAGATGATCTTGGGAGATGAAGGTGTGCGCAGCTCGGAGACACCCGTGCGGGCTTAAAGTATAAAAAAGTCGCTGACGCCATTTCAAAGTAGTGCTGCAAGAGTTGGCACCCCCCGTTACGTCTCGTCGAGAGCAAATATTCGAACACGATGGAAGGCGCTTTCCTCGGTCTCTCTCGAAAGCGTCCACGCGACAACGACAACACGAAGCGTTTCCTTGTTTCGGGGATTCTCGATGAAAACAATCTGGTATCGATAAGCCGGCTCTCAGATGGAGTGCTGGTAGTGGTAGTCCTGGCTATGCTATAAGCGATCCTAAGCTCATCCAACCTCCAAAATCTATCTGGTATACAGTCGGTCATTATAATGTGCTGAAACGAATTCTATCGATCATGTCGTGGTAAATTTCAAAATTTTTTCCAGCAGTTCAGCTCGCCTGGCGATCGGTAGCAAAGAGCTCGACACTCGCATCCATTCCAAGCACCGCCGCCGGTCCGCTCAGTTCGCCAGCACTGGTTCTGCGAAGAGTTCTTCTTCCTCTTCTTCCGCGACCAATTTTTCGTACATTTTCGCTTTCCAGCAGTTGGGGTTTCCGCACGCCAAACACATCTTGTATTGCTCCATTTTCATGCGGCGCTCCTTCTTCTTCTTCATCTTTGCCTCCAGTTCCTCTTTCAGCAACTTCTCCTTCTCCGCCTTCTCGCGCGCGATTTCGCATCTTACACCCGAAAAAGGGAATCATCTTGGCCCCCAGCTTCAATTCTAATGTCACTTCGTTCTCGGGCGAGGGGCGAGGGCGCGCCGCGGGCAGGCAGCCTAGAACCTGAAGGTGCGGTGGAGCAACCTACTTACTTATTCGCGAAGACGCGCAGCAGTGGCCGCGTGGCGAAGGCAACGTCCGGATGCGTATCTTGGGTCTGCGCGCCACTGTGGCTGAAGAAAACAAGCTGGCGGGCTGTGGACAGCGTTTTCCTTTCCGGCAAACCCCAATCGAGATAACTTGGCCGTGTTTATTCCTTCATCATGCAGCTGGAACCGCGTGAAAGAGGCGGCGCTACTCGCTGTGGCGTCGTGGTGGCGGGCGCGCGTCAGTGTAAAGTTGTTTCTGCTCCTGTTCCTCTTACTTTTAAACGCAGCTGAGAAGATAGTGCACGCGCGATGAAGCAGCGATCGCGAGAGATGATGATTCTCATCGGCATTCTCTTTCTCCTTAACTCCAGGCTCTTGCAGACGAATTTGTGCTTGACCCAGTCTGCGGTCTGGCACGCCATGCTGCAGTAGTATACGTCCAGATTGCACCCGTTGCGGCACTTCGCGTGGGTCTTCGCGCGCCGCCGGCAGTGGGAGCAGGGGCGAATCGCGTCGGTGGCCGGGCACAGAAGAATGTCCTCTCGCTTGCCGGCTTTCTGGAGAGACGAGGACGGCTGCGTGGTCTCCTGCAGCGCGAGAGGAGCCCGGCTGGCTGCTGCGGGGGAAGACGGCATGATCTTGCTTGCTCTTTATCCCTATTTTTGTTTCCACCTGTTTCCCCTGGTGAAAAAGAACGCCTCTGAAGCTCGAAGACGTGCTCTACTGCTTTTATGCCGGAGGGATCAGGCGAGATCGTACGAAGCTATACGGCACTTGCGACACTATGGCGTGTGGCTATGTACCGGAAGCAGGTAGAAGTGCCTGTTCCTGTTCTACTCTTGATGAAGCACTATCTCTTACAGTATACCCAAGAGCCCTGGAAGCTGCTCGCGCGCACAGGATAACGCATTCCCCACGAACAAATCTCCAATGCTACCAGCTACAGCGCAGGTTCGCGAGCAGACGCACATGACCGCAGCGCAACTGGCGTTTGCTTTTTCGAATTCGTTCAAGTCGCGTTGCAGCTATCAACGAATCAGGCCGTCACTTTTCGTCGTAATGAGTTCATTTCTCAATAAACACGTAGCAAACACGCACACGTAGTACCCACGGAGTCGTTCGTTTTGCTGACCACCGATATCAATAAATGCGTTTTTGTACAACCGGTCCATTCATTACCCTGTCCGAAACAACCAGAGCTCCCCCGACCTCTCTGTAATGTAGCTGCGGCTGGCAGTGCCTAGACTAGCTGTTGTCAATGTCATGATCATGGCGGCATTGATAAAATACTCCCTTATATGAGCACTGATGGCCCCTGCAGCTAGGCTTTGTAGCGCGGCCCCCCGTGATCTCTGTCGTGCTAGAAACAGTCGGCGAAGAGCGATCAAGATTTCAAGCGGTTGCGATTCATCAAGTGTAAGCGATTTCAAACGGCGTAGTAGAGTCAGATCGATCGATAGCGCGCGCGCGTAGAATGAGTCAATATCAAACAAGATTCCCTAGTGTAGCCCGTAGAGAACGATAGTCATCGAGCGAGCTGCATCTCGACATCGGGACGGTTAGAAACTGCGGCCTTACGTGAATCTATTGGGAGCAAAACAAGGCCAGAAGATCACGCTCACCCCGGTGCCAGAGGGTTGTCCGCTTCTTCGTAGCATTTTCTCCTCAGCGAATGCAGCTCATCGCGGCTAAAGCGCCGTAATCGGAACGCCTCCTTCAACAGTTCGTTGTGGTCGCACGCCCCCGCCACCGTTGTCTTCAGCTTCGTGTGGCAAATTTCGAGCGTATCGTTTTTCTTTATCCCTGCTCGCGAAACCAGCGCCAGCGCTATGCGGAAAACGACCTTGATGCCTTCTGCGAAGAGTACGTCCCAGAGCCGGAAAAGCGTGGCGGAGGGCAGCCCCTGCGGACCCGCGAACAACGTGAGAAACCTGTATCCGATAATCGTATGGTGCAAACACAAACACAAACAGCACGACGTTCCAGACGATCGACGACGAGGTGCAGCTAGATGGACGGAAATAGAGCCATCAGTCTCTTCCACCTACTCGTATCGCTGTGCTCCGCCTTCCGATAGCTCTGGCGCGATACGGGTACGAACAATAAGCGAGGTCACTCACTGAAAAAAGAAACCCAGGAACCTGAACTAGACGACGCGTTCCAAAATCGAAATACCAAGGCGCCTGGAACGCGACGTCAAGCTCCGGATGCCAAATTCCCGCGGCCCGCCGGCCTATGATCAGCTTTCGCAGAGCTGCGCTGTCCGCTCGGAGTAATCGCATTCCGGGGAGATAGTAGCCGGCCTGGCACAACTCCCAGCCGTCGTGCTGCTTCGGTAGGGTTAAAGGGTAGTACCCATCCATGACACAATCCAGGGCCCAGAACGTCGTCTCCGCGTCCAGGAAGAGCAGCATCCGGCACACCACGTAGTTCAGACCTGCAGTGTCGTGGTGAAAGAATCAATAGTATAGATCGATCCGAGTTTCCCTGGATTGGTACTAATGTGGCAGCTATGGAACTCTACCCTAATAAACTACAGGGTAGACATTTACTAGTTGTAGCTGCCGCAGCCGCATTAATACAACTAAAGCGAAAATTAATAAATAAGTACCTTGGCAGTAGCCGATGTCTGGTTTCCTAAGCGCGAAGCACTCCAGTATGTCCCGCAAATCCTCTTTTCCGGCTTGTATCTTCTCGTGCGAGCAGAAGGTGCGGTCCAAATCCAGTTCTATCTGCGTCTTCACACTCGGGTCCAGCTTTCCCTGCGCAACTCCCTTTTTCAACTCCCCGAACACTCCCGCGTTCGCCTTCCGCTTCAAATCCGCGCCCAGACAGTAGGCCCACACCTCCCCGCGCCTTTCGTCCGGCACCCCCTTGCGGCACAGCGCGCGCAGCTCCTCGCTGAACTTCGCGGGCAGTATCTTCGGAAACCGGTCCTTCCGCCGCAGCTTTTTCGGCGCGAACCCTTCTTCGTACTGCTTGTCGTCCACTTGCGCGTCGAACCCGTACGTGTCCTGGTGTTTCAGAAGCGGTGTCAGCGGCGGCGATGCTCCCGCGTCCCCGGCTGTTGATGTTGTGCTTCCCGGCTTAGTTCTCGCGGAAATCTTATTTTCGGCTTGATCGATGGCAGAAGTAGGACCATTTGTCTCACCAGCCACGCCTGCGCCGTTATTTTCCGCGGCTGAACTTGAAGACCGCGGTTGCTCCCCTCCACCGAACACTGCATCGGGGGCCGTCGACGACTGCGCCGCACCGGTGCCGACGAGGATCTTCGCGCCGCCGGTCGAGGAAGTCTTCGACTCCGAGCGGGCGGGAGCCGAACTCTCCATCCTCGCGGAGTACGCCGGTGAGGCTGAGGAGCTCACGAATCCCCCGCTCGTCTTCCGCTCCGGGCAGGATGCAACCACCTTTTGGATCGATCGATAGTTGGTCGATGGATTGATCGATCGTGAGGAACCGATTTGCTCTCTGCTTGATGTTCTCGCATAACTCATGTGCTAAAGTCTTCGATATTTAGATGGCAGTTTGGAAGTAAGTAGATCAGAGAGCGAACTATTCGATAGCAAATCGAACGACCGACGAGGCACCACATCACTATTCCTGCTGCAAAAGTTTTTTCTCTTTCACCAGTCATGCGACACTATAAATGAGTATGATATAGGCCGTTCCTTTGAGACACGTGGGTGTCGATAGGGTCCGGAAACGGATAGATAGGATCGAAATCGATTGCAATGGATCGGATCTGAACCTCTGTTGTCGGTGGTCTGACTGCTCTGTCAGAGGCGCCCATGTATGAACCTCCCTGAAGTTGTCCTGCTGTTCACTAGGGTGCCACGATCGGAACGAATTACACCTTAATCGGCTGTCGACAGCACAGGCCTCTGCTCATTCGCGAACGCCGCCGCAGGAAGGGGCGATGCCGGTTGCTGGTACTCCGGTTTCCGGATGTTGGTCGCAAGACCTCGTCCCACAGACGGGAGGCGTCATCGATTTCTGCTGCTCCTGCTACGTTACGCAATTCGCGTATCAACGGACTTAGGCCATTTCTATCGGCCCCGCCCGCCGCACATCAGGAATACTTCTGGCCAATGCCGTCTACTCTCGGGGTAGACTTAGAGGACATCAATGAAATGATCAAATCGCAGTTAGAGTAAACGACGAAACACGAAACGCTCTCGTCTGCAAACGCTTCTCGCCAAATTTCTCTCGACTGGAAACGCTTCTTGCCACGCACAGCGAGCACAAAACGAAGCGAACTTCGAGAAAAATAGCCTAGTAACCGAGACAGACTGCATCGGCCATCGAGCATCTGCCGCAGTTGCTGCAGCTCCTTTCTTGCGCGCGTCGCGTCTCTATTTTTCTTCTCGGAATCATCTTTATGCTGCTGCAGCGATCTTAGCGTCGCGCTCAGACTTCCGGAAAATAAAGCAAGTACGATTGAAAAAGCGTCGAGGCGTCGTCGAGTCGCGCTCGAGCGATGCAGTCGACTGTCGAATGAGTAAAAGGCATCGAGCTAGTGGCCGAGCTGTTGTTTCACGGCCGATCGGTTTATTTTTTAGGCTCGCGCGTCGTATGGGAAATCCAATGTTCAGCGTTTCTTAAGGAAGAGAAGGGTACCGATGCCATGCATGGTGCGTGTGGAGACCATAGAGGCAATCGGTGATGAAAAAGTAGTGTACATCAATCGATTCTGGTCGCCGAACCGCTCAAAGCGGCTGACAGCGAGGTGGGCGAGTCATCGGTCAGGCAAAATGAACCATAGGCCGCATAGCTACACCAGTCTACATCATCATGGTGTCGTTTCCGCCCATCCCCATCTGACCGCCGCCCAGCATTCCCGGACCTGCTGCACCGCCCGCTATTGCCTGCCCCGTAAACGGGTTTACCTGCGGCGCGCCGCCCGCCATCCCGCCGCCCGCTATCCCACCCAAACCACCACCCATCGCCAAACCTGGAGCGGCAGCAACGCCAACGCCAACGGGTCCTCCCGTGGGGGCGAACAGGTTGGCCATGTTTTGCTGCTCCTGCTCCTGGGGGTTGCTACCCAGACCGTTCCCCCACTTGTACACATAGATCTCCCCGTTTTCGAGCCCGACCACAAACATGTCGCCCGTGCCGCAGTCGGCGATAGACTTCACCCGGGAGGGCTCCGCTTTGTTCACACAGAACTCGCCGATCACATCCAGCTCGGGAACCGAGTAGGCCGTGATCCACCCGAAACTGTTTTTGATCGATTCAAATTGTCTCGGGAAAGAGTGGATGGAAAACGAAAACAAGGATGTTGAGTATCTATTCATAGAAAAAAAATGAAAGTAAGAATAGAGTACTCTCCCCCGAGTAGGAACACGATGGTGTCGTTGGGCCCCAGCATCATCTCGCTGCAGTGGACGCGCTTCGTCGATCGCGACGCGGATACTTCGTGGACGAGGGCGCCTTGGGTGGAGTAACACTTTATGCTGCCATTTTTCAGCGCGCACACGACGTGGTCATTCTGGTACACGAAGAAGGGGCCGACGACGCCGGCGTCCGTCGGAATGTTACCCTCGCAAACCAGCTGCTGCATGTTGATGCAGGCGATTCCTGCGCGATTGGAGATGGTGATGGTGCTGGACGGGTACTACGAACACAAAATTGAAAAGGTCGGACGTCTTGTTCGGAGTGATGATAGAGCGGTGCAGTAGAAGTACGAAGTGCAGACTTTTTTTTAACAGAACGAGGCGAGATGAAATCATCGAAAAACAGCACTGCTACCTTTTTCCCCGCCGAGCCATATCTTCGTGTTGCTGAGGTCGCTTCCTATTGTGCGCAGGCAGTTGAGCTCGCCGACGGGGGATTTCGCGGAGAAGTTGTTGACGAAGGTGCGCGATTGGTCTGAGAATTCCCACACCTTGAAGGTCTCGTCGCGCGACACCGACAACAGAAATTTGTCGTACACATCTGCGGTTTCGAGGTGATAAAAGATTTTTTTCCTGTCGCAGCTCCGAGGCATCGAAAACTCTTTTATCAGAAGTAGCCGGGCATCGCATTCGCATGGTCGCCAAGTCCAAAAGCAATTACCCAATAGCCGCATGTCAAAATGTAGCTCAATGATAAAATACTAATACTAATAAAACGAGTAGAAGCTCCTTACATAGGTATGATATTGCTCTTTCGTGTCCCTTGAGCACGAGTTCCATTTCTGGTTTTTGCTGGAAGGCTTTGATCTGGCCCGAGAACAGGCCCACGAAGAGCCAGTTGGTGGACGCTTCCACGAGCAGGTAGGTGATCCCCGTGTGGAAGGGCGTGCAGTTGAACTGTTTCAGGAAGAGCCTCCCGTCGCTCTGCGCTTCTCCGTTCCACATGCTCATGTGCTTGTCGCGGCTCCCGGCCAAAATCTTGCCGTCCATCATCGCCAGGCAGTCCACGCTGTCCCAGTGCCTTAAATTCTGCGGCAGCGGCGCTGTGATCCGCTGCAACACGTTACAGTTCTGGTGCGCAAGCGTCCGGCTGGTGGTAATGGTAATGGTGATGGTAGCGAAATACAATTTATAGTTAGAATCTATCTTCAGGACGAAGATTATACCGATCGATTCCGTGGAACTTCCATTTATGGAAGAAGTCGATCGCGAGATGGAAGTCGATCGCGCATGAGGAAATGCCTTGAAGAAAAAGTCAATAAACCCAGTGCCAGCGGTGCTAACGCCACAGAGAAAATGCATCAGCAGTACTAGTAAGCGCCAGACTTGCCGCGAAAGACGTTGAGGTTTACTTACAGCACAAGAACGCGAAACAAAAATAAATTCCAACTCACATTTCCCTCGAGCCCACCAGGGGGTTGCTGCTTTTTCCGCCATCCTTGCCGCCTTTGGACTTCCCTGAGTCTTTGCCGCCGCCGTCGAATTTACCGCCGCCGTAACTCATGCCAAAGGGGTTCTTGCCCTTGCCGCCGCCTTTCCTATTGTTGCCAAAGTACCCCCCTTTTTTCCCAACGCCGCCTTTGTAGCCGCCTCCGCCGCCGGCGCTGCCCTTATAGCCGCCGTCATTGGGATATAATGACACGCCGCCGCCCTTGCTTCCGCCGTCACCTTTGTAGCCGCCTCCCCCGAAGCCGCCACCAAATCCACTGCCGCCTTTGTACCCGCCACTCTTGTCGCCGCCGTAACCCATTTTGTTCGGTAAGAGTCGCTACGGCGCGCTATGCGCAGCTACACGCGAGGGAGGACCACGACCAACCACGTTCACGAATCGAGGGTGGCTGCGGAAAGCAAGCGGCGCCTGCTAGCCGCACAAGTGAGTTGCTGTGGCGGATCCCGAAAGCACTTTTCTTCACTATACTTGTCTTCTGCGCCGTATCCGAGCGTATGTTACTTTCCGGGCGGTGCTCCTGTCGAGTGGAAACGCCTTATTCTGCCGCGGCGGGTGATTTCTGTTCGGGTCGGGTAATCGCGGTAGTCACGCCGGTGCACCCGCGGCATGGTGTTTCAGTATAATAATTTACTTTGTCGTCCTCGTATGATCAGCGGCATGGTGCTGCCGTGCGCTGCGGAGATACACTGTGCCGCACGACACGCCATATGATCGATCCACTGTGGAGCAAAGTCGTAGTTCAAGTTCAAAGGCCGTAAATCGCGACAAACATACCTCTATTGTCGCTATTGAAAAATCAAGCACTGCATACAGACGAAAAAGTCTATGGCTTAGATATTGGTCACAGGGAGTCGCTGTTAAATGGAACAATATTGCGCCGTAAAAGCGAGGAGCCAGAAATAATCGTAGCTGATAGTGCTGGGTTTTGAATCTGGATCGGGGCACTTTTGTCCTTTGAAGCAATTTTCAGGATTTTCGAGCGAGACTGTGAAAAGCACGGATCTTCGAAGCAAGGACTGGTAGAAAACGGAAATCGCCCAGCTGGTGATTCACAGTAATTCCGAGAGAATAGGTTGGCAAGACACGAAGAGGACGCCTTCGCCTCCCCTCGTCAGCGTCGAACACTCCAGATACTCACGTCTCCGCGGACGTCACTGCCGCGTTCCCGCGTAGGCGCGAGCTGAGAAAAAGGATCCATCACTTCGTGCGGGTCTGTCTAGCTGCATGCTTTTCGCTAGAGTCTAAGATGGAAAATACGGAGGGCGCGACCAGCTGCACCGGCAGCGCGCGGTTTCTGAGCGACATGACGCGGAGTCACCCCGGCGCGAGCGAGCTTCGCACAATAGATTGGGGCGCCAGCAGAAAATATCCCGCGGGCCGGCCCGCGGTGGCGCGTACGGTAGAGGGCCCAAGGACTGCAGGAGCATACACCTGCGCCAGCGGCAAAAGCATAGCAAGACGGAAACGAAAAAACAAGGTCGAGCGGCTGTGGTACAGCGGCCGGAGGCAGCCCGCGAGAGGCGGCTGCGCCGGTAAAGACGCCGCCAGGCAATGGGTGAAAGGACTAGGGAAAGGACTAG
>RXOD01005301.1:0-14857 GCA_005223375.1 Amoebophrya sp. AT5.2 | reverse complement strand
GAGCGAGACGTGCTGTCCTCTTCATAGTTCTCCGTCTTCCCATGATCTCCTTCGTCAACATTTCCCCCGCTGCTATCCCCACTGCTTCCGTCCAGCATCGACGGCAGCTGGCTCGGCAGCTTCGGAACGGCCGGTGGCGGCGACAGATTCCGAACGTTGTTGAAAGGCTTCAAAGTGCTGGGGCTCGTTACGCTCACTGTGGAGGAGGAGGTCATCAACGGAGCACCATTCATCCCCGCTGGTGGGATTAGTGGCCTGATCCCACCAGCGGGCGGCACCAGGCTGCTCGGCGCGAGGATGCCGGTCGGCGCAAAGCGCTGCATGTCGTCCTCCGTGGAAGTGCCGTGTGCTGCAACAACCTCCCCCTCGTCCTCGCGGTCCTGGTGCCCATCAGGATGTCGTAACGTCACTTCCTGTGTCGCCGAATCGACCGAGTTCTTCCGCGTCTTCCACTCGGTGAGGTACTTTACCTTCTGCGCGGAGTGAATCCGGCTGCTGTTCATGATCTCGCGCAGCGCGGACTGCTGCGATAAGTCCAGACTCGGAATCAACTCCTCGTCCATGGTGGTGTTCATGCTGTCGGTGATGTTCATTTTCGCGGCTGCAGGTGCTGGTAGAGCTGCTTCCACTTGCTCCTTCTCCGGGAGGTCGATGTAGTGCTCGACTTTCTCGTTGCCAGAGGAGGAGGCGCCGCCGCCCCCGAAGAGCGAGGAAGACTCTTTGCTGGACGAATCGCCGGCCAGCATGCCGCCGCGAACCTGCACGGAGCCACGCATCTCGAACGTTTCCTCCTGGGGTCGCGGTTGGCGAAATCGAAGTGATCATCCAGTGAGACATAAAGTGCTGATGTTCTTTGTTCTTCACTGAAGGCATCAAAAACCAAAGAAAACAAAGTCAGTACCTCGGGTTCCTGGGGTGGAGATTTCGTTTTGGCTACCGGCGAGGTCGTCTTGGCCGCGTTCTCGTCCGAACTCGTTTGGCCGGGCAACGGCAGATCGGAGTGAAAGTCGTCGTCGTCGTACGAATTGCGTTCGGAGGAGAGAGCCGTCTTCTCTTCTGGAAGATTGTCTTGCTTTGCAGTCTCTTGCTCGCTTCCCGGCTCCGGCACTTCCGCCGTGTTCGATAACATCGACAGGAAGTTCGCACTTCCGGCCTGTTTCTCGGTTCGGTTCTTTTTCCCGGCCCCTTCCTCTTCGCTCGTCGTGAATCCCGGCACCGGCAAGTCGCTCGACCCCGCGTCGGAAAACGGCCGCAGCCCCTTCGCCGCCGCCTTCAAATCCTCTACCTCTACTTCGTTACCTCCCCGTCCACTGCTGGACTCCGAAGCCGCAGACGAGGCACTGAAGGCCTTCGCCCCCTCCGTCGTCGACAGATGTTGAGCACTGCCTTGATGATAAGCTCGGTCCGGTGGCAAGACGCCAGCGACCCGAACCACGGCTGGAGCGTCGGCTTCGCTGCTGATTCCGGACTGGACAGCGCTATCGTTGGGCTCCTGGCTCGGCGTGCTCTCCGACACAGCGGCGCTGCTACTGCTCAAAACCCCCGCGTCAACAGCCGCCGCCGCCACCGGTGCACCAGTCGTGTACCCAACATCGTCTTCGGTCCCAGACCCCAGATTCGACTCCGTGGCAACCACCTCCTCTTCCGAGACAACGGCTTTCGCAGCATCTACGCGGATCAGACTGTTCATCTCGGCTGGTTTTATCGCGCCGCTATCCTCTGCGACGTCAGCCCCAACGTCAAGATCTTCATCTTCGTACGTCTCGAACTCCTCGTGTCCGTAGGAGCTCTGCGCCAAGACATCCTTACTCACGGAGTTTTTCTGCGACGCTTGCAGCTTTTCACCGAACGATTTCGCCCGCGTGTCGAAGCTCTTCTCGCTCTCGGTCGCGGACGCCGGGCTGGCCTTCTTCGGTCCTTCTTCTTCGCCGCCGCGGTTTTCTGCCACCATCGAGGTCAGCCAGTCGAGCGGCGGATCTGGCTCACTGTCTTCGTTCTTCTGTCCGATGAAGGAGGATGCGGCCGACGATGCCTTTGCGCTGTTGGCCTGCATGAACTGCCGCCCTGAACCTCCTCCGGAGTCGCTCCCGGATGCCTCTGCTTGCATCGGTGCAACGACAACCGCTGCCCCTCCGTAGTTGTTCTCCGACGACGACGGCGGTGCGACCGTTCCGGCCACGTCGGTGTCGCTCTCCACCACGGACACTACGCTCGACGGCGGCTTATCGGGAAACTGCCGGCTCTCGGACGCAAAAATCGGACTGCCGGGCCGCGGCTGGCTGCTCGTATCCGCAGCACCAAGGTGCTCTTCCCCCGGGTCGCTGCTACTCCCCGATGCCACCCCTGGGAGCTGCTGTACTGTTTTCAGCAAACTGGCTGTCGGCCGGGGCTGCACCCCCCCAGAGCTAGAAGACTTTCCCTCTGCATCGCTCGACGCGAGACTCTGCTCGCTCGCGCTGACAATCACGGATTCCCCGAAAGAGCTCGCAGCAGAGGCTGCGGAAAGGATCTCCCGCACCTTCTCCGGTGACAACTTCTCGCCGCGGGCGCGGAACAGCAGGAAGACGGATTCGCGGGTCCGCTCCGCGGTGGAAGTGTTTTTATCTCCCGCTTCAACTTCCACTCCGTGCGCCGTCACCACCGCGTCGCAGCCTGCGTGGAACCGCTTCAGATTCTCAGCCGACGCAGGTTTCAGGTCGTCCGGTATGCGCAGAAGGGACTTGAGGACGTCGTAGTCGAATTCTGAAAAGTGGTTGTACAGCGCCCGCACCTGCAGGGGCGAAAAAGGCACTTTGACGTCGTACGCAACGGCGACGGTGTGCTCTCGTGTTGCCGAAACACACAGCAGAGCCAACAGCGCCCGACGCACCCGCATGTCCGGGACAAGGGCCCGGTCGGAGGACGCGGCTCCCGCGGTTCGGTTTCCCTCCGCCGCGAGCAACAGCAGCTGCCCCGCGGTGGGCAGAAGCGTTCGCCGCAGACTTACGCCCCAGTTGTGATACAGAGAAATCGTCGCGAGAATCCCATCGACGTACGCCTCCCGCTTCTCGGCGGTGAAGAAGTCGTCAAAGAAAGCGGCCTCGAGGATATCGGAAGTCGTTTCCATCGTTATTGAAGAAGCCTTCAGCGCGAGAAGGAACCACGCGAAAGGTGGGCACTCGACCAACTTATCGCAGCTCGCGCCGAACTCTTCCCGCAATCGCTCCCACAGCCCCGCCCTCTTGAGCACCTTTCGCAGCGACGCGACATCGGACGCCATCGGGGTCGGATCGAAGGCCAAAAAGTCCTCGTCAACCTCGGCGTACGTTGTTGTTTCCTCTGCCACCGCGACCGCCGGTAGACGAACGCCTGGGATGTCGACCACCGGCGATTCCTCTAGCGGCGTTTTCGCGGCCGCCAAAAGAACTTGCTCCTGTACCTGTTTGCTCCCTGCTAGTAGCCCTTGCGCCGTGGCCGTTCCCACGAAGTCTGGCGTTCGCACCACTGCTTCCCCTCCTAACGTCAACTGTTCCTTTTCCACCCGCTCCTTGAGATTCAAAAGCTCCTGCCGCGTCGGCGGCGGGTGGACATCACCTCCCCGCGCTCCCGACAGCGGGTCCACCGGCGTCGCGGGAGACGGGCGCGCACTCTCCAGCTCGTCGCGGTCCCGCACCACCGCTTCTCCGGCTGCGCCGTGGCGCCCCGAACTTCCACGCCCCCCGCCCACCACCTCCCGCGGACTCACGCTTCGACTCGCGCTCCTGGAACTCGTCCCTGGATCACCACCGCTCCCTGTCATCGCGTGTTCGCGGGAACGCGAGCGCGCCGAGTTGGAGCGCGACCTGGACCGCGCTTTCAGTTCCGCCTGTTCCTGAATCATGCGCGGACTCTGCGACCGCGACACCGCCGTGCGCGGCCAAAACATGTCTTGCGGCTTCGCATACGGGTCGTGGTAGCCACTGTGCTTGCTTTGGCTGTGCTGGCGCGGAGTGGATCCTACTTGCCCCCCAAGCGCATGTGTCGCACGCGGAGTAGAGCCAGAGTGTTTGCTGCCGCCGTGCGGCGTTGCGGCACCGCCAGATTGCACCCCCGCGGGAACCAGCTGGTAGCCCTTGTTGCACGCCTCCAGGGCCAGGAAAGCAGCCGTCGGCTGGTACAGCCGCGACTTCACGTGGTCGTACCTGCTCGTGCCCAGGTAGATTCTGCCCTTCGCCTTCCCGCCCCGTCTGTGGCCCGGGGCCGACCCGGGCCGCCGTGGGGCGGCTTGAAGATGCTCCCGCATCTGGTTCGGTAGCATTTTTCCCTGCTGCACTCCACCTCCAGCTCCACCGCCACCTCCCGCCGCCGCTAGATGGTTGCCAAGCAGCTGCGTCTGCGCCATGCGGCTATTCATCCCGCCGGCGTTGTTCAACGGAAAATTGTTGCCACTGCCCGTCGGATTGAACGCCGGGAGCGCCTCTACCGGCCGTCGCCCTCCGCTTCGCGTGCTCATCCGGCTCGACATCGCCATCGAGCTCTGATGCCCACCCAGTCCCATCATCATCCTCTCCCTCCGCACGTTGGGCTGTATCTCGTGCACCTCCCTGGTCTTGATTTTGTCAATTTCCCCGATTTGCCCGTTCATGTACACGCGACTCGCCGTGGCCCCACTCGACCCCCGGAAATTTTCTTGGTACGAAGACAGCACCTGAGACCGCTCCTGCAGGGCCTCCGACTGCGAGAACTCACTGCTCTTCTGCTTTTGCAAAAACGACTGGCTATGCGACACTTCGTGCGCGGCGAGCAGTGCTGCGGCGTTCCGCGCGCGCTCGAGGGAGGCCTGCCGCCGCGAATTCCCCGCCGACGTACTTCCAGCGCGGCTATTGTCTCCGAGCGAGTTCCGCAGCCCCTCGTAGGCTTTGAAGGCCTTCGCGGACACTGGGCGGGAGGATGCGGAGGATTTGTTTATCCGCCACGCGAGCGGCTTATCCTGATACCTGGACGTGGAGAACAGCTCGGAAAGCGATGCGCTCGCGGAGTGGGCGTGCGTGGGGCGATTGACTTTGGCGGACTGGGGGCGCTGCGGAGGATGTCCGGCTAGCGCGGGCCTTTGCTGCTGCTGGTGCTGCTGCGATACTCCCTGCGCAACTCCGAGATTTCCGTAGACGAAGCGGCTCGCGCTGGAGGGCTGCTCTTCGGAATCACTGTCGCCTTCCAGTGCCGTGGAGATGTACGAAACTCGCGACCGTGAGTGTTCGGCCTGCTTGTTCTTCCCGGAAGTAGACGCAGCAGCCGACGATGGCAAGCCCCCTGCACCACCACCTGAGGACGGCGGATACACCGCGCCGGCCCCTGCTGTTTGCCCCCGCGAAGATCCCGGTCGCATTCCGCCGCCATACTGCCGCCGACCGCCAGCCACCCCGACCGTCACCCCCTCCTCGACGCTCACGCTCGTGGACCCATTCATGTACATGTCCACCTCACCCTCCTCAAGACTGCTCTCCCCCTCCTCCAACAAAAACACCGGCAGGCTCATCGGCGGCAGGAACTTCTCCACGTTGCGCTCCACGGCGGCGAGCAGGCCGACGTTTCGCTCGATTTTTTTCCTCCAGTTCGCCTCGGACAGGTTGAGCTCCTCGATGGCCTGCCCGAGCTCCGTGTCGTTCCGCTTCAGCCGGATGCAGGTTCCGTACCGCTCCTGCTCGATCGCAGCCCCCAGCGCCTCCCGCACCCGCGCGCGGTGCCCGTTCAGCGCGCCGTGGCGGCGAGAGAACTCCTCCCGCGCGATTTTGAGCCCGATGATCTCCTTGTGCTTCTGCAGATTAGAAGTTGAAAAAACCCAGGTCGTGCCTCAGGTTTAGGTTTAGCCCTTGGCAAATCCCGTCTGTCGTCTTCCGATCAGTGATGGCCATCACGCAGCGATACCCGACTAAGAAGGGTAGCTGGCAGCTTTCTATGGCTCAGGTAGGAGCCAACACGTCACAGATCATGGAACGACGCAGCCTTCTCGTGGGCCGTGGGGGCCGATAACAGTCGGAGTCTCATCCTACTGCCGATCCTAGATCTCGTTCCTGAAGGGAGGTGGCCAATCTCCTGCGAGTGGCAAGGAGGTGTAGTATTCTTCTGACCCGGACACGGCAAACCTACACCTGGACCTGAACCTGAGTTTATTCAACCCTTAAGCAGAGCGATCTCGAACTGCTCGGACTGGATCGCGAGCTGCTTGTTGCGCTCGAGCGTGTCGGTGAACGAGTTCCAAAACTTGGACATGGCCACCGAGTGGTCCACGGTTATCTGCTGTTGGGAGCTGTGGGGGGGGGAGCCAGAGGAAGAAGTAGTTGTGGGTGGCCTGCGCGCGGGCGTCGGAGTGGACGCATTTGTCGCCGGAGAAAGGGTTTCGTCCGTCACTCCGGTGGTGTTAGCGTTCGGGGCCGCGGGACCGAAATTGTGAAAATGCGCAGGCCCGAAGCTGGGACCGCGGTCGGGGAGCGTCGTGACAGGGGTGCTGGATGAGGGATGAGTTCCAGGAAGTACAACTACGATGTAGAAGTTGCATAACAACAGTGTCTGTACGTGAATTTAATCCCACTATCCTTCCTACCTCACAGAATGAAAAAGAATAAAAAAAACCTGCTCTCATTGCGTTCACCGCCGCCGTCACTAATCCGCCTGTGATCGTCTTCCACATCCTCTGCGACGTCGCCTTCTCCCGCAAACCGCCCGGTCGCGCGGCGCTGGCGAACCGCGTCGAGAACGCCCACGGCAGGTCCGGTAACGACCGTTTCTGCAGTTCCGCCCCCGACGTTCCCGAACGACAGCGACCCACCCAAATTCGAACCGCTCCAGTGCAGGTTCTGGCCAGCGGCATCACTCGCGGTCAACTGCGACGCCGTCAACTGTTGGCCGCCACGAGGCTGCTGCTGCTGCTGCTGTATTTCCGCCAGCGCTGGCCGTGCCCTCGTCGCGCTCATTTTCACGACTCGCTCCGCCATCGACTGGTGCGACGACGTAGTCATCTTCTCGAAGTCGTCCGAGTAGGTGTCCGTACTCTCCGCGTAGAACAACAAGGTTCTTTTTCCACCCAGCGGCTGCTCCTGCTTCATCTTCGTGGGACTGGGCATGGCGTCGCCCATGTTCAAGCGGTGTGAGGGTGACTCCGGCCGAGCTTCGTTTTCTTCAGCTTGTTCGTGGACGGTGCTCAGTGTAAGTGGGTTGTTCTCCTTGTCGCGGTCCGCGGGAAGTGCGGTCGCGAGGCCCAGCGGGCGCTTGCGCATCATATTTTAGGAGGATTCTCTGAGAGGATTCTCTGATCGGTCCGAACTCAGCCAGCTTGCGCAGCTGCCGTCAGTGCTACGTACTGAATTCGCAGTTCTGTAGAGTAGAGACATTCTAATGCTGGGTCCGTCGGTCGTGCAACTGCAAGTCGAAAGTCCCTCGTAGTTCCTCGTCGAGTAGAGTTTTGAATTTGCTCTCGATCTTGGTTTTTGCCAAGCTTCTCTCGAGCGTCTGCGCAGAACATCTTTAGCCCAACCGTTACGAAGGCAAGCGACATCTTCTCAAGTCACTAAACTTCGTGAATCATTCGTGGAAATTAATTCGGCGCACGGAAGACTCGATACAGCGCAAAGGGTTGCAAGTACACTAGCGCGCTCTTAAAAACGAGGTTCTCCTGTATTCTCAATAACCGACCACCAGTTCTCGTGTGGCAGAAAACCATCGGCGATCGCATCAAACGGCTCTCATGAGCTCACGAAAACGCGCCTCTGAGGTCCGGGTCGTCGTAGTCAACGTCTTCGTCGAAGTCCGCCGCCGCCACTTCCCGGCGATACGCCTCCTCTTCTGGGATAAGATTTTCGGACCTCCCTCCCTTCCTCAGGTCCGCCGAGCGACCGAAGAGCGCAAAACAACAACAAATCGCAAAGAAGCAGCAGCACGGCCGGTTCGTGAGGTCCGAGACGTCAACGGCCAGGAGCTCGCGCCGCTTGGTGGGAGGATACGCGGAGGGGCCGAGCCCGTCCCGGCCCTCGCGCATCGCCTGCCGTTTTTTGGCGTAGGTCCGCGCCCCCGCCGCGAGCGCGGCAAACACCGCAGGACCCATCGATTGGCCGCTTTCTAACTCAAGCGCTTATACAACATTCATCTGCTGCACAGGAGGACAGGTCCCGCGCGCAGTCATCTTGCTGCTCGGACCACGATTGTCTGCTGCACAACCACAACGGCAACGCATGGCCTCTACTACACACTGGATTGGGGTTCTTCTCTGTATATTACAGTGTTCTTGAAAACATGAGATTCAAATGGGGTCCTGTGGCTATGACAGCGATTACGGATGCAAGAAGATACGGCACGAGCACTTACAAGCTCTCCGCGGTGGGGCACTTCGTCGCATGATTTTGCGTTAGCGAAAGCTCTCATCAAAAAGAAAGGAACTCTTCACGGCCCCTCGCGCCAGGGAAGTTCACGCTTGCGGATTCGCATCGAGAACGAGCAGAACAATCTTTCGTTATACGAACTTTGCGATAATTGCGCAGGGGGTTGCGAGTCACTCACCCGTGCGCTCATCTCGCACTTTCTCTGCTGTGGATTTCCATGCCTGGCGTTTGGCGTGCTCGATGTTTCCGGACCGGTTGATCATTATGACAGATCCTGACTAATCCTCTCGCGGAACGGTCGTGTTCGTCTTCGTTTTTTCCCCGTTCCAGTATTCAGCGCAACATGCAGAGATCTTATTCTCTTATATCTCTACGAAACATAGTTAGGCAAAGCTGGTAGCTGCGTGGTAGAATGGATCCATCATGATCGATCCTCTACCTGTTTGTCGATCGATGGCCCAACCGACCGTGTATCGGAGCTACTAGTGGTCTATAAGAACTACCATTTTGATCATTCCAGAAATGTGGTGGTCGTGCGCGGCCTACCCAGTCGATGGTCTTTTCGATGAATACAAGCTTCCTGCTGGAGTAGATGTAGATTCTGCTGGCAATCATTGTTCTGCATCTAGTTTATCTCGGATTTGATGTTCGCCTTACTTATCCATATAAAAACTATCGACGATCGACGTCAGTATGGTAGTATACCATCGGTACTACAGGTGCGATATCTACTAAAGTGGCAGTTCTCGCGTCGGCCCCTCCTTTCCACCTCCACCTGCTCCCCCCCTTTTTCATACCAGCCACTGGGCAGTCTCGGATGAAGATATGATCGCCATGAGCGCTCGTTCGATGTTTCGATTGTTTACCCATTACGAGTAAGGTCCGGGTCGGTAGGCCTGGCCAGCGGCCGCCTGCTGCTGGTAGGCGATCTGGGCGTTCGGGTCCACGTAGGCGTACTGCTGCGCTGGGTACGCCGCTGCGTACTGCTGCTGGTAGGCTGTTGGTGTCAGATTGGATTTTAAAATCATTCGGGTTCACGACAAGGTCCAGCCATTTCATCGATCTATGGATACACGGCTTACCTGCCGCATATTGTGCTGCGGGGTCCACAGCTTGGGCCATTGTAACTGTGATAAGGTTTCACAAGATTTGGGGCCAAGAATTGCTCCCGGGCATTTCGTCGGCATCAAGCTTTATCTTCATCAATCGATGTGGTACGTACTGGCCAGAGGCCCATGGCCCAAAGAAACTACCTAAGTAAAAAACGAATCAGGATAGGCAAAACAAAGCTACCTGCTGCGTATTGCGCGGCCGCTGGGTCCATCACTGCGTACTGGGCGGCGGCGTTGGGGTCCATGGGCATGCCGTATGCCGGCGCTGCGCCGTAGGCTGCGGCCTGTCCGTATCCGTAGCCTGGTGCCGCTCCGTAGCCGTATCCGGCAGCTGTTCGAATTGCGGAACGGGAAATTTTCATTTCATCATGATTTTCATTTTATCATGTCGTGGAAAATGGCATTTAGTATAGAAGTCGGAGGTCGATTATAAACAATGAATCGCAGTACCTGCCGCTCCGTAGGCGCCCATTCCGTAGGCGGCGGGGCCGTAGGAGGTGGTGCCCTGGGTGGTTGCCTTTTTCACGTCGATGTACTTCGAGTCTATGTAGTGATTTGCCTTATCGTTGATGCAGGAAAACATGTCCAACTCCGTCTGGAACGTCACGTACCCGAACCCACGGGGCTTACCTGGAAATTCGCCATTCGATTGCAACCTTCTGCAGGCCTGCTCCAACACCAACGTCATTCAAAGTTGAACTTATGACAAGGTTTACTTGAAGCACCACTTAGAAGGGAAATAAAAGAATCCGGAGCACAGAGGGAAAAAGGTCAGTTTGCACTACCGGTTTCTCTGTCGTGCATGGCGATGGAGTCCTTCAGGGGGCCGTACTGACTGAAGAACTGTTTCAGCACGTCGTTGGTTGCCGTCGGCGGGAGGCCTCCCACGAAGATCTTGTTCGTGCAGTCCTGCTGCCCCTTGCCGCCGCCCTGCCCCGGGGGGTAGTAGCCGCCGAACATCCCCTTGCCGTATCCCTTGCCATACGGGTCCATACCCTTGCCGTCTTTCCTGTTTTCGATAGGCACAAGGGCGGGTTCCGACTTCTCATACCACTGCCATGCGCAGCCATTTGCCAGAACCAGAACCGGAAGTCCTCGTCCTCGCTACTTCTACTTGATAATGAATAAAGTATCTTTCTATCATCCGATGGGAAGGCGAAGGTGAAAAAAAGACAATGAAAAATATAAGTACCCCTTGCCCTTCGCTGCGCCGACGGGCGCGTTGTTTGCGGAGGATTTGACGGAAACCGTGACACCGTTGATGACGTGGCCCCCCGGCTTTCGCATCATCTCGTACGCCTTCTTGGGCTCCGAGAACTGCACAAACCCGAAGCCCTCTGTGAATTTTGTTGCAGTGATGAAACAAATCCATATCCATTGCGATTCAAAAATCCCACAGTCCTTCTCCAAAAAATGTAAAAAAAGTACTGCTCTGTTGCGTGGCTGCGTCCTTCATCACCGTGCAGTTTTGCAGCTCGCCCATGGCCGCGAAATAGCCCTGCAGCACGTCCTGCGTTATCGTTTCTCCCAGGTCCCCGATGTACAGTTTCCCTTCCGTCGGGTAGTGGTGCCCTCTTGGCATCTGGGCCACCTTCACCTCCACCTCCTTGTCCTTGATCACCATCGAGGGGAGCAGCAGCGCAGCCGAAAACTCGTCCTCGCTCTTGTACGAAACGAAACCAAACCTCCTGGAAACGCCGTCGCGCATCATCACGGTGGCCTCCTTGATGGTCCCGAACTCACTGAACTTGGCGCGCAAATCCTCGTCAGTCACCTGTTATTTAGTTTTAGTCGAGACGTCGAGTACTACATTTGGCGGCTTCATAGCCAATCACGACTCTTCGTCTTCAGGAAGCCACCGACATGATGGTCTCGCGAAAACGCGACGGCCTCCCTGATGGTCCCGAACTCACTGAGCTGGGGAACCACTTACGAAAGTGAAGATTTCGGGACAACTACAAGCGGAAAAATTCGTGGCTTATTTCTACCGCATCCGAGAGCCCGCCGATGAAGAGCTTCCACTCTGGATTTGGGTCCTCCTGCGACTCGGTAGGTTTTATCTCGATCTGCTTGCCCATCAGCTCGTGTGGCCCCTGCTTGTGCAAGCAAGCCTCGGCCGCGGTTACCTCGATGAAAGTGATGAACCCGAACCCCCGGCTCCGCCGGGTCAGCTTGTCCGTCATCACCACCTTTTTGTATTTGTTTGGGGGGGGATTTCAAGTCACACCGAAACATCTCTTGAATCTATCACACACTGGTTCTTGTGGTAGTGGTTCGGATCATCCCGTTGAAAAAAGCAATACGGCATCTTTGATTTCCCCGAACGTCGCGGCATACTCCTTGAGGTGCTCTGACGTGACCTCGAGCGGGAGGCCACCGACAAACACCTTGTTGGGCTCCACCGACATGATGGTCTCGTCGCGAAAACGGATTTATTTGGCCGATCCGCGCTGCTGAGAAGTTCTTGCTTGTTCGTTGTTAAAAGACCTCAACCGCTTCTATGCCAAAATCTGTTTTCTTCGATGCGAGAAGCCGTTGTTGTAGCGCCGGTCCACTCGTAGAGAAAAAACGTTGGACGCAGAAGGCGTGCTCGGGTCTGGTCCTGCTGCTGCTGCTGCTGCTGCTGCTTGTATGCGTCGCGCGGGGAGGTGGCTTCTGCTTTTGCGTCGCTTGTGTTTGTTCCTGACGGAAAGGAGTCGCCGTATGATCATGCGCGTAAAAAGTGCGGCTAATCAATTATGTCAATCGATGCTTATATATGCTAGCAGAAACGTTTGTGTGACGGTGGTCTCTGTGTGGTGATCGCAGTATGGAGGTAGAACAAGCGCTGTGATCGAGAACTAGCAGCCGATCAGATTGGATTTGGATTTTTTGACTACAAGAGCTACTCGAGACCCAACATACGACAACAGCATTGATTTAGCAGTTTCAGACACCACTACAATCGATTCAGAACGAGAGGCTCGCAAAGCGAAGTCTACTTTTTTGAGCTTGACCAATGAATTTTCAAATTACCGCTACCTATGTGAGTCGCCGATGCTGAATGGACAAATAAATTTTTTGGCAACACTACTTAGACACCAAGCTTATCGCAAGCTGAAGAAGTTTCTACTGGCCTCGACGGCACAAGCTACAAGATCTTGCTAGACTGATCGTACTATTCTGATTTTCCAGTTTTGATTCCCTTGTTGGAGGACGGCGGCTGATCGCAGAATCGCAAGAATTGAGAGTGTGGAGATGATTTCAGAGATTCCTATCGGCTTTTCCTTGCTGCATCGTACATGCGGTGGCGAACGAGGAAAGAGAAGAGTAGACGAGCACGCAAGCAGATCAGCGGTGCAGCAAACCTGAACCCTACAGCACGGCCTAAGGATCGACGAAATGGGCGTAAGGATCGACGAAAAGTGGCAGTTCCAGAAGACTCGCTTTTCAGAAAACGAGGCGATGATCGGATGAGTCGTGACCAGGGAAAAACCTGCTTCTTGAGCGCAAATATTCTGCGAACGACCCTGCGCCGCCGGCGCAGCTGATGACCTCTCGCCGCATCGTCGGCCGCCAAAAGGCAAATATATCATTTCACCCTGCTGCCAGTCGCATCACTCGAATTGCGCAAATCACGTCGGCATCACGAGGCTGTCCCCTATGAAGAGGGTGACGCAGGCCAGCACCCGCAGCGTGATGATCAGGTTAAGGACCATGGCGTACACTAGCCCGGCCGTGTCCAGCAGGAGTTGGGGCATCCGCACCAGAACCGCAATCCCGCAGGCCAAGCCAATCTTCCCGAGGTACTCGTCCACGTATTTTGCCAGCAGGTCCTCGTGCAGAAGAATCTGCCATACCAGTTTCACCCTGCTTCTCCACGAACCTCCTCCAGTTGGTGCCGTTATTGTTGCGCCCCGCGGCGCGGACCGCCCCGCGGCAGTTACTCCGGCAGCCGTCAGCGACGGGGTATGAACGTGGGGACCTCCTCCGTCGTGGAGGTCGTCGTCCCGCACACTGGGTTGCATCGACCGACGGTTGACCGGTTCGGAGGGAATTTTTGAGGTTGTGACCGCTGCCGTTTGAGGTTGCGACCCCTCGCCGAGCGTGGTCGCGGTGACCTCCTGCAGCAGCTTCCGCCGCCGCTTCTTCGCCGGGGCCGGGTCCAAGAACAGCAGCATGCTTGCCCAGATCACCACGTCGACGAAAAAGAACACCACGAAGAGGATCTGCCGCACGTACATCCAGCTGCCGTACTTCTTCCACTCCTCCAGCCACAAAAGCTCCCCCTTTAGAGGTTACTTATGAAAAAACCCAGGCTCCATCGCGCACTTCCTGATGATTTCAAAATTTTTATGCTGAAGCTACGGACCAAACAAACCGGAACCACGACACGGAAGAGGGCGCAGCCTTCTGCTCGTGGGCGTGGGACGCATAGGCATACGTGTACGTCGGAACTCTGCCGATCCTAGTCCCTGCAACATAGGGAAAGCGCTACGGCAACTGTCAGCATAGGCCTACAGCTGGCCCACACCACCTCCTGATAAGTATTAAGTAATCGCTGAGTTTATTCTTTCATAGCCTTAACCCCTCATCCATCACTCCGTCCGCCTTGTACACTGGTTTCGGGTCGCACTGGATCTCGATCTCGTGGTAGCTGACCCGTCGCGTGGTTCCCACGATATTCACCTCCCAGCGGTCCCCCTCCCCCGAGTCGGGCCGCTTCGACAGCAGCAGCACCTTCGCGCCGGCGTGCACGATCGAGGTGCCAATGTCCTTTGCCACGTGACTACGGCAGATGTTCCCCGAGACGTAGCCCTTCTCCACCTTCTGCCGCGCCAGGTCCTCCGCCTTGCGCCGAGAGAGAGTGGTCTCGTCGATCAGCTCGGAGTCATCGGGGCGCAGCCCCAGCTTCTGGTCCAGCAGGTCGATGATCACGGCGAGGTCGTTATGAAAGGGGGCCAGCGATGGTAGAGGTAAGAAAGAGAGCAAGTGGTACTGGTATTATAGGTAAAAAAGAGAGATCCAATGCTGGGTCCGGTAGGCGATGGCGGGTACTTGTTCTCCTTACGGATTATACGGCGCGCCGTTATGGCCGACCGGGGTCTGGGGCGCGAACCGGGGTCTGGGGCGCGACGTCTGAGAGATGCGCCCCTATGGCAGTAGGAGGCAGAGGCGGCGATTGGGTGCGGAACGCGCCAAGGTCATCGGAGGCCTAGAAGCCCTGCGCTGCACTAGATGGGCTCCCACATCGGACGACAGAAGATACTGCGTGGCATCGCCATCGATCTTCGTAGCTTACTCCGACGTCGGTCCCTCGTTATGTAATTATTTAATACAAAGTCTCTGTACCACTTTGGTCTTCATCGATTGATACCATAGCTGGTCTCGTCGTCGCACCATAGTCGTTACTGAGCACCTTCAAAGACCGCTTGA
>RXOD01005300.1:0-14862 GCA_005223375.1 Amoebophrya sp. AT5.2 | reverse complement strand
GGGCCCGGTAGATGCGTAGAGACGCGCGCGGCGCGTCCGATCGCTTCACAATCCGGCCGGTGCGCAAACATGCAGGCCGCCCCCTACCCCCGACGCCGCATGTCCTTCGGGCTCTTTGGCGCTGCTTCTTGCGTGGCCATCCCGCGGCCGCCGTGTTGCTGCAGCGACTGCAATAGCGACGCGGCCGCCGCCGCCTAGCTTTACCACCCTACCCGCACACAATGCTGCGCAACGCTCCGCGAGGCTCGGGCGCGCACTGCTCGACAGCCCGAAAGAGAACGGCCATGCCAATTTTTTCAGAATACTTCGAAGCGCACGCGGCGGAGCAGACCCTAGCTTGACAAAGTGCTAACCTCTTGCGCTTTCCCAGCTTGCTCTACGCTCACGCGCGGCGTTTTCAGGTTATTGCGTGTTCTAATGGTGGCTCTCTCGAGCTGCACCGCAGCGTGGGTCTGATGAAGATCGAAAGAATGTCATGCACGCCTGCGTTCCTTTGCAGCTCTGCACTCGCGCACACTCGTGGCGCTCTCTTCGTGCGTTCGCCACAGGATCCGGTGCACATTACCTCCCGCTCGATTTTGTTCTGATGGCCGCATCGTGTATGTATCGGTTCAAAAATTTCTCCATCGCAAACAAACGCGTAAAAGTTTTGTTTACTTCTTCGTGTTTTACCTCTCGCCTTGAATGCCTAGTGTACTTCAATCTTCATCCTAAGATCTCTAGAATTCGTAGAATATTTGCGCGCCCTAAAGGTCGAAGACGCATAAAGGATCCGCCTTGTAAGTACGTACTACATTTTTGCGCTTTCATATTCCAATGGGCCTTGTTGCTCCCCGCGGCGTCATGTTGTCTCCGGTGCGTGTGGCGACCCTGATGCTGTCCCCGTTTCTGCGCGGCCACGAGTTTCTAGCGCTCGCAGCGCACGACGGCTCCGCCCCGGCTCCTCCGCCAACGGCTACCTCCTACCACGGCGCCCCCACGACCACCTGGTGGGGGAGACTGCAAAATCTGATAAACATGGGCCCGGCCGGCCTGACGGCTGGCTCGACGCAGCAAACGCACCGGACCCCAGCTGCCGACGACTCTTTCGATGGAGACTCCGGCTGGGCCCTCGTCGGCGGAGACGGTAACACGACGCCGGAACAGCCGAAGCTCGAGCTTCCGCAGGAGGTTGGGACGAAGCAGCTTCCGATGTCTGGCGGCGACGAGACCTCCGCGTCGCGGTCCACCGCTACTCCAGCGACGGCCGCCAGCCGGTTTTCCTTCGGGGCGGCTTCGCCCGCGTTTTCCACAAACCCCGGGCCGTCTTCAACCCTTGATCCCGATGCCGTTGAAGAAGAAGAAGAAGAAGAACCTCCCGCCGAAGTAGAAGAAGCCGAACTGGCGGAGGACTTCCGGGCTTTGCTCGACTACGGTCCCGCGCAGCCGTGGGAAGAGGCGGAGCCGAGCAACCTGCGGGACTTGTTCGCCTTCGAGGAAGAGGAACCGCTGACCTCCATGTTCGACGAAGACAAAGCAGACGAGCTCTTCCACGCGATCTTCGGACCGGCGGGGGCAGAAGAAGAAGGACAAAAACTGGTGGACAGCATGAACCGCCTCTCGCTGGCAACTACATCCGCAGCGCCGGATCTACACGGGGACAAAAAAGACGTCCGCTTCCTGCCGTCGGTACTGTTTGCTACAACTCGTAGGTATTGTTAAATTAATTCAGGCCGGTCGCAGCCTATGCGAAAATTTTTTGCACGAGTAGCTGCAGTGGCGATGCCTATAAACGTTCATTCGTATCACTTCAGGCGGGGGCCTCGTTGGTGCCGGCCACGGAAAAAGGCGCAAAAGGAGGGAGAAAGGCGGGAAGCGCGGACAGGACCTCCTCGTCCAGCGGCCGGACGAAAAAAGCAACCAGTGCCAAAGCGGCACCACGAGACGTCCGCTTTCTGCCCTCGGTACCTTTTATCGATGGTGTCGTGGTCGTTCTTTTCATACTAGACTGGTGGTGGACAGTAGGATCATGATGGGGATATATAGTGTGTCAGTATAGACATAGCACAACAAACTCAGGGCTGTCTCTTGTCTTGGGATCGTGGGTAGCACAGCTAGTTTTCCTGTCATCGCGCTGTGCTTGTCGGTGTATTTCGCGGCACCTCCCGCAGGCTTCGCGCCCTTCCGGCTCTTTTCATCAATCAAATTGTAGGGGGGAGGAGCGATTTTTTCTTCTCATTTCCGCTGCCCAGGAACCGCCCGTGCTGCGCGCGGACGCTAGTTGGACCACCATTTGATGATCGTAGTCCAGTTTCGAACCAATCATACTAGACTGGTGGTGGGCCGTAGGATCATGATGGGGATTTGACCTTTGTTCATCATCTATCATAACCGTGTTATAGCCTGAGAATAAATTGCTTCAACACACCAGTCCTACGCCAACCGCGGCGATCTTGGACAGCAGCTTGCGGAACAGGAAGAAAGTGGGGCGGCAGCGGACAGCAGGCCAGGGATCGCAGATCTCTCCCGCCGGCTCGCAGAGCGCATGGCGTTAATCGACGCCGAGTCGCAGACGCCCGAATCACCCCCGGCGGGGAGGACCGACACTCGCTTCCTGCCCTCCGTATCTATAACTGCACTTGTGAGCTTTTTTGAGCAGCATACAGCAGAGGTATCTAAATGTATTTAGTTGTACTATCGGCTGTAACGCCTAACCTACAGGTCGCCAACAATGTTGCGCAGCTGCCGATTTCTCTGCCCGGGTCTGAGTCTGCGGGCTCCGGCGGGGAGAGTGCAACCGCGGCGGCGGAGGACGCGCCCGGCAACACCCCTCCGGCCAACGCTCCTCCGCAGTCGGTGCAGAAGGGGCAGGAAGTGGGGGGCAAGCGGCGCAAGATCCACCGTACTACTTTTATATAATAAAATATCAGAATTAATAAATCATCGAAGTCGAATCTTATGTTCAACACTGACTCATTTTGAAAGACAGTTTCAATCGATGTTTTTTTCCGGACTCAAAAACTTTTTCGGACCTCCACAGCCAAGTCGCCGGTTAAGGAGGCGGCCGGGCTGAGTGCGCTTCCCGAGAAGGAGGATTCTCGTGCGGCCTCCCGCGACGCCCTCCGTGACAGGAAGGCGCGCGACCGCCAGCAGTCCCTGCACGAAAAACTCGAACGCCAGAGACGCATCGCCGAGGAGAAGTACAAGACGAGAGGATCGCGCACCACGCACGCGTTGCGCACACGGAACCCGAAGAGTAAAGAGTGGCGGCCAAGTACTATTGATATCACCAATTACTAGTAACAAAAACGGCCATTCACTCTTCTCCTGATACTGGTTAAGTATTTTTCTACTTAAAAATAACGACCACAGAGCCCGTGCCCCGTGCAGACTCCTTTGACGAGGAGGAGGAGCGGTTGCTTGCTGGCGCGTCCGTCGGCGAGGATGAATTCTTACCCCCGCCCGGCAAGAATCGCGATGCCTACCTCGAGCATCTTTTGAGAATCTCGCGCGCGGGGGCCGCTACGATTCCCGGCGCCGCAACTACGGCTTCGACCTCGTCCACTGCGGCGCCGACGTCGGGCTCGTCCGCGGACGAGCGGCCCGACCCTGTGTCGGGAAAGGGTCTGACTCAGGGAGCCGGTATTTCCCCCAAGAAGGGGGTCTCTAACAGGCAGCCGCGGGGACAGCCTGCGGAGGCGGCGGGGGAGAATACCTCGTTCGAAAGCTTTTTGCCGACGCGGCCGGAGGATAGTTATGCCGATTTCCGCGCGGGCGGCAAGGACTGGCTGCGGGAGCGGGCGCAAAAGTCCCGGGACGGAAGAGTCTTCTTCAACCAGGAGGGACGGAAGGTGGTGCTAGATCAGGCGTCGAGAGCGCGGTGGGGACAGACGAGGCGGAAGGAAGATTTTGGGGGGCGTCGCTGGGTGCCGAAGGAGGGAAGGCAGAAGTTGTACTACGCTCCGCGGGGAAGCAGAGGGGCGACCGCCAGAGACACCGCCGTGTCGGCGACCAGAAACGCCTACAACTACGATCGGATGGAGGAGGAAGACATCGTGGCAGACGGGGCCGGGGGTAGCTTCTGAGAGAGGTAGTACTGTGTTAGATGTAGATGCGATGAGGCCAGAAGAAATTGAATTATGGTTCGAAATGTGCTGGCTATAGTTTTGGTCTATTTTGTTGGGGGACACGAGGAAATATGGTTACTGATTTGGAGGGACTGATTATATCGGATAGGGAAGGAATTTTAGGATTATTTCACCGAAGACATGTCTAAGAGCCGTTCTCAAAATCAGAGAATACAACATTTTCACTTTGCATTTCTGCTTTTCCCTGAGGAATTGTCGGGAATTGCCCCGTCCGTTGCAAGCACTACGGGGATCGTTTTTAATTGGAAAGTTTCTGTACTAGTAGCGGTGGAACATTTCTGACTATGAGGGCGAGGACACGGTGTAAGAAAGAAGATAGTGGAGTGGCTGATTGAAATCGATGCTATGAGACATAGACTACTGGTTTCGTCTGCGAAAAGCGGTCATCAGCGAAGGCCCAATCACCTAACAACACGTACCAACGTTTATTAATAACAAAAGAGAAAAGAAATGCTGTGTTCGGGCATGGGTCGAGGGACAACGAACTCGCTTTGTAGTTCCACCGCTGGGACTGCGACGCCGTCCGCAGGAATCAATAGAATCAAGGAATCGGGCTTCCATTCGACGAGCATCGGAGGACGACTGCTCGGCAGCGTATAAATAATCAAACACTAGCACCATCAAATTAAAAACCCAGAGTCAACACCAGATAATCGGATGATGCGCTCGTCGCTGCAGCTGTTGTTTTCTGCGGTCGTTTACGTCCTGTTGGCGCTCCAGCTCGACCGCGCGGCCGCTTCTTGCGTTGCGGCCGGTTTCGTGTGGCCGCGCGCCCTTGGCGCGGTGCATTTCGCCGGGGCCTTTCTGTTGTTAAGGTGTCTGAGGCCTACCGAAAAGCCACAAGAAGAAGTGGAAGTGCCGCTGCGAAACGTGTTCCTGCTCGCGGCGTCGCAGGCTGCCGCGCACGGCCTGGCGTGGGGGAACGCGTTTGCCAGAGCGGCCACGACTACTTCCACGAGTGGACTTCGGGGCACAACTCCCGACTCCACTTCCACTCCACTTCCACTACTTCCGATCGCGAGCATTCTGTTCGCCACCGTCGCGTGGCAGACCGTACTCGGGCACCGGGACGAGTACCTCGCGGAGGCGGGAATCTCTGGACTCCCGACGAACGTCCGGCCGAGGGTCGGCATGTTTGTTGTGCGGCCGGATGGTCGTAGAGAGAGGGGGACGACATCAGGACGGCGGAGCTGCCTCTCGCGGGTGGGCTTGTACTTTTTCTACATTGTGTTCCCGCACTTCGTTGAGCTCTGCGTGGGGGTGGTTTGCGGGGGAATTCTGGCCGTGTACCACTTCTTCCGCGTTTTCTACTGCACGTTCGAGGCGGTGGTGCGGCTCGGGAGGAAGATTGTGGTTGGTGTGGTGCTGTTGGTGTACTTTGTGGCGACCTGCGGAGGGCTGTGCAGGTGCCTGTGCCCCGCGAAGGCGGCCCGTTTGGGTCAAAGTCAGAGCGTGGGAGCGAACGATGAGGAAGAAGCGGAGCAAATGCTGCGTGGGGAGTCAGCGGGGGGTGGAGCGGGTGAAAATAAAAGGAGCCTGGGTCGGGGGGACGCAGGGGAAGGAGAAGGTGATCTGGAGTCGGGGGGCATCGGAAACTCACCAGAAGGGGTCACCACAGAGCGTCAGCGGGAAATGGAGCTCACCAACCGGAATTCCGGTGATGTTGACGTCGCGAGCCCCCCCACCGAAACGAGGATGGCACCTTCTCCAGACGATCCGCAGCAGAAAACCAGTTTTTCGAAAAACTGGCTCGACATCTCCTCGCAGGAGCTGGCGCTGCCGCCCGCTTTTGCCAACGGGGCACCCTCGTCAGCGCTTCGAGGAGGTGGTGCGCGGAAACGGCTGCAACCGCCGACGAAGTGGGAGCTGCTGGCGCTTTGCCTCGTGTGCCTCTCGTCCACGCCGGAGGACGTCCTCGCGTGGGCGCGGGGAGTCGCGCTCGGACAGAGCCTTCCGTCGCAACAAGAACGACCCTTCGAGGCCGCAGCAGCAACGAGCCCGGTTGATTTCCTGAACTACGTACTCACCGTGGTCACCTTCACCTTCACCCTCACGTCTTTCAAACGCACTGCGGACCACTTCTCGCTCTCTCCAACTGCGATGCTGCGGCGGATTGCCCCAACCGCGACGCTGTTTTCGCTGCTGTTTTCGGGCGTGGCGGACGAGAACTGGCTGCCGGACGGAAGGAAGGAAGAACTCCTCTCGTCCGTGCACCACGCCTGGTCGGCGGCGGTCTCGGACCCGAAAAGCATGGGTCTCGCGAGCGCGTGGCGGTCGTCGCGAACATTTGGTGCGGGTGATGACGACTACGGCAAGTATTTGAGACTGCTGCTCCCCGGGAATGCTCGTGTGCTGCTAGCATCCGCGGACGAGCTGGCGCTGGCCGGGACAGAACCTCAAACATCCGTTCCTCCACTGCAGAACACCAACACTCTTAATGTCCATCGGCCAGGAGAAACAGTCGGCGCGGTATCTCTGCTCCTGCCGCACACGTGGCTTTCCCAGGAGGTGGTGTTGAGCGTGGGCGGCTCTGTTGTAGTCGCGGTGGGCATCCTTTTGGTGAGTGCGGTTTTGGTTGCGCGCGGGACGCCCGTGTCCTTCCTCGTGGTGGACCGTGCGAAGGCCGCCGTCGCGGGTCTCACATCCATGCTGCTGTGCGTTGGGACCCCAGTCGCGGGTGCCGGAGGTGGATGGTTGTGGAGCGGTTGTGGTGCGGCAGGATCAGAAAGTTCAAACGATCAGACCTTTGGAGGAGGCGTTGCGCACTGGTGCACGCTGATGGGTGTGTTCTTGTACGGATGCCTGCGCTGCGCGCAGTCAGACAAAGACAGAAAAACTGCGCTGGCGTGAAGCGATATAATTTGGCACGCATATGAAATGAATTTCTGATGCGGGGGTACAGGTAGGATGAAGCCGATTTTTAAGCCGACCTGTTGTGGTCGCCGGTTGTTCTGTTCCCATCGGCCAAAAAACTCCATCGACACCCTGAACCGTCCGGCAGGTCTGAATGAAAACTCCGTGACCCGATAAACGAGCCGGGAGATTTTGATAGGAAAGGTTGATTTTGAGAGTTGGACTTTTGGAGAAAACAAAGTAAAAATGGCCGGCAAGCGCGACCTCACTCGCTGGGTGAAGGCCTTTGCCAAGGCGCGCGCCACGAAAACCCCGAAGCCGGCGCCACTCGACCGATACACCAACCTCTCCCTCGGCCACATATGGTACCTATTTCCAAAACTTTGTTCTGCGGCAGATGTGGCGGGTTGTTACTTTTCCGCATCGCGCATAGGTGGGTCCCCACTCTAAGATAACAGACCACGCCTTGTTCTGCGGCAGATGTGGCGGCTTGTTCTTTTCCCGCATGGCGCACAAGGTTCCAAAATAACGAACTACTGCTTGATAAAAAAATTTTCTACAGGGAGAAATTCGATTGCCAGACGCAGCTGCTGTGCCGGGAGGCGCTGATTCCCGTGATGCAGCGAAACCCGGCGCTGCTCGACCCGCCGGTCGCGAATCCGGTCGCGAAGAAGTGAAAGCGAAAAAACAACTTTCTTGAACCAAGATGAGCAGACGACTTTTCTATACGTACCTTTTTAAACAAGAAAGTGAAAGCTGCTACTCGAATATATCAGCTTCCTCGGACGCTGAAGATTTTCATTTCCTGCGCGAGTGGAGGCTGGCTTGGAGCGCGCTTGTGCTTGTGGAGAGCGTGCCATAGAGATCCGCGGACAAGTGCGAACCGATAGAAGCTCTGTCTGACAACATCGCCATAGCTGTGAGTAGTAGTAAATCAGTGTCTAGCTAGACTACATCCACATCGGTGGGCTGATTATAGAGAAAGTATCCCCGAAGTTGTTCTTGAATATACAATTTTCTATGTCGTTCGAAAAATGATGCATTCGCCGAAGCGGGGTCAGCGTGAATCTCCGGGCCAGGCGAGCGCGCAAAAGAGCCGCTCCCTGCTGCGAAACTTCGACAGCATCGTCGCCGCGCGAAGCGACGTGGTGAACGCTTCTGCGCTGGTTCTGGTGAAGTCCGGCGCGTCTTCCTTCGCCAACCACCCCCCACATCAACTACTGCTCCCCACATCAACCGCTGCGGGAGGACACCCGCCAAAAAACTCTCGCTCCTCGTCGGCCTTTCTGGACTTTGTGGTCCGGTCGCCAGAGGCGTTTGTGAGGGCGGCGGCGCCCGCGGCACGTGGCGACACGGATGCTGCGACGAGGACACTCCTGCAGGACGATGGGGCAGGGCCAGCGCTCACAACATGCGGATCTTGTTCCCGGGAAGAAGATGCGTCTACGGGTACTACATTTTCTTTCCGCAAAATACTTCGACACTGTAACTGCCGATGTGGTCGTTTACTTCGTTAGGATGAAGAAATTTTTTTGAACACGACCACAGGCCATCGCGTTGAGTCCGCCCAGTCCACAGGCCATCGCGCTGATTGCGCCGGCACTCCTTCTATCGGGCTGTTGGCATCCTCCGCAACGCCGGGCTCTAGTACTGCTGCTACATCATCAGCTCCCAGCGTCGACGATACATCACATGCAAAACAGCCAGAGCCAAACATAGAGGGTCCCCGACAACAGGAGGAGGAGCCGACGGCAGATGGAGCACAGGAGGCGAAAAATACAGCACCTGTTCCAGAAGAGCCTTTAAAAAATCCGCCACCTCCAACACGGCGGCGGGACTCGTTTTTGGACCGCTACCTGTCCGACGAGCTCGCGAGCCGACTGAGGCTGGCGGTGAGTGCTTCCGATCCCTATTCTCAGAACAATCTCCGGGAAACCGAGGTTGACGATGAGTTCGACGAAATGGGGAGCATGCTGCCAGACGAGGAGGCCTCCTGCATGGAGGAGCTGTTGTCGGAGGAAGACGACGACGGGCTGGACGACGACGGGCTGGACAACGGCAACGAAGACTCCCTCGACGACGAGGCAGACGCGAACTACGAGGCAGACGTGCACGACGGAAACCGAGAAACGGAAACCGAGAAAACGAAGCCCGGCGCGGCCCCGTCTCTGACTCTGTCTCCCCGACCCCGACCGACACCTGTGGGTAGAAGTCCCGGCGGTGTGCTGGAAAAAGCGCGGCAGTGTGAGAGCCACCGTGGGTGCAGCACGATGCGGGCGGTGTCACTGTCAGAGGCAGGAGCGGGGATGCTGAATGACGCGCAGTTGGGCACTCAGAGCATGAAGCTGAAGGTGACGCAGCTGCTCGCGCCCCCGGGCTCGTTTCCGTCCGGCGCAACAGCACAACCGCAGCGACCGGCCTCCGCGTCGGACGCGGACGGCCACCGCCGAAAAACGGAACCGGCCCAAGCGGCGGAGCAAGCAGTGTCCTCGTCGTGCGCCCGCGTTGTTGTACCGTCGTCTCCGCGAAATTCCGCGCAGCTGCTTTCGCTGCCGCGTTCGCTGCAGGGCTCGTCTTCGACCACCGCGACCACCAGTTCTCCATTGCGCCCGCGCTCGGCCCAGACCCACCGAAACTATCGGGGACAACAAACATCGGCGTCTACTTCATCCTCCAAAACACTAGTTCCCTGGCGCACCAGCAGCTCCACCTCCAATCACCCCCCGGAGGCGATGTTGAAATCCCCGCGGGTAAGCCGGCGCGACCCCCGGTTCGGGCACATCGAGGACGCGTTGCGCTCACGGCCCAGTGAGTGGGTCGTGGGGCCGAACGGACCGCGCGAGAAGGGGCAGGTGATCCAGGAACGCATCGCCCGGGAACAGCGACTGGAAAGAAAGAACCGCGGAAAACTGCAAACCTCCGAGACGGGCAATAAGAAGTCGCAGATGATTTCATCTTCCCAGACTCTAGGGACGAGGGCCGGTGGCGGGGGAGCGGTGCCGGTGGCGGGTCTTTCTACTTCTTCGTCCCCACCGGTTGGGGGAGTGGTCGGGGGAGGCATACTGGGAGGCATACTGGGGAAAGGCCCGCGACACCTGTCCGCGAGCAGCACGCAAATAGGCAAGCAGGACACGCCGCGCGGCTTGAGATCATCGTCAAGCTGGATCACGAAGATGAGCACTGCCGACCTTCCGCTGATGGCCGCCAAAAGTCCTCTTCTGCCACCGAAGACGCATGGGGTCGAAAAGGAAAAGGAAAAGGAAAAACCCAGCGGCGAGCAGACGACTACTACTGGGAACGTGCCGTCGATCCCGGCGGAGACAACCTCTGCGAACCTGTTGGCTGCGAGCCCCGAGGAGGAGCAGTTGCCGAAGGAAGGTCGCGGCGGTAGCGAGGGACAAACGCAAACTCAAACTCAAAACGGGTCGAACGCAAACTCAAAACGGCCTTCAGACGAGCAGAAAATTGCAGCAAGGGAGATGAAGGAGGTTCCGGAGAGCAGCTGCGGTGACTGCGAGCCCCCCCTGCCGCCTGGTCCCGGATCCATTACGCCACCTCTTCCAGCCACCTCTTCTAGCCTTCTCGCAGTGGGGGAGGCGAGGGAGCCGAAGCTTTTTTCAACGGTCCGCAAGAGTGCCTCCTCTTCGTCGCCGTTTATCGTTTCGTCGAATGGTGGAGAACTGTCGTCGCCGCTCGCGGCCGCTTGCCGCAGCCCGATGGCGAGAGTTTCGGGTGATGCCAAGAGCAGTGCCGCGTCAGAGTACGACGACGCGGCCCCCTCCGCGGCGACCCCCCCGGACCCACGCGAGCCCGCCACTGCTACTGCTGGCGCCCACCGGCCATCGGCTTCTACCCAACGCGTGAGCGGCAGTGCAACTAGCTTTGCCAGCGCCGCCACCGACAGCCAGCGGCGGAAGCGGCGCAGCAGCTTGGTTTCCTCGGGACAAAATCATCTATCGGTGAGACTGGAAAGGGGACAAACGGTGGGCGAGGAGCAGGCAGAAGACGCCGAGGAAGGGTTCGTGTACCACTCGCCGTGCGGGGAAAAATCGCAGGAGATGAAGCTCCTGGAACGGAACAGCCAGAACCCGTCGCGGCGGCCCAGCGGCTGCATCGTGCTGGACGGGGGCGGTGGGAGTTTTCTGCACATGAAAACCGCGCTTTCGGGTCCGACAGCTTCAGTACCCGTTAGTACTGTTGGGGACAAGTTAGAGAGTAACGAGTTCGAAGCGAAATTCGAAAAATTTAAGGCCGACGCGGAGCGGCTGCGAAAAAAACTGGACAAGTTACAAAGAAGCGAGAAGGAATAGCGGAGAGGGTAGAAGGAGGTGGATGGACAGGATTTACAAAGGAATTCTCCGGAATATAATTACCAGTACTGTAGTGAAGTAAGGCCCAGACGTCCAGTGAGGAACTACCCAGTGGAAGTTATGTAGCAGTGTGTGTCCCCGCTTTTAGCCGAGGAATCTTCAAGAAGTTCAAGTAGCAGTGGACAATTTAGTGGAATGCGCTGAACTGATAGTGAGTGGGAGTAGTTGACTCCGTGCATACCGTGCAGAACTCATGGCTCGAAACCGACAGTGCAGTACCCATCCGATGTTTACCGGAAAAAACGCCTTCGCCACGTTTTGTCGCATTGTGTTTCGAACTGCTGCGCACCGAGAAAGGAACAGTGAATGACGAGAGATGTTGACGCGATAGAGAGATCATGATTCTCGAGAGAGAGAGAGAGAGAGAGCGCTTGCAGAGAGCGACGGAGGCGAGAACAAGCGCGATGTCAGAGCTGGATCGAATTGGCAAGACTTCGAATTCATCTTCTTCGGCAGTGATGCTTTGTGCATTTTCATGAAACGAGATGAAAAACCAGTCTCATTCTCATAGCTTATCGCGGTTACGGTTAGCGTAAAGATTCGTTGGCTCCTCAGCCTCGCCTCGTTGCGGAGGCCAACCGGTGCGGGCCGGGGCAGAAGTGACCGGCAGAAGTGACCGAGAGAATTGCGACGAGAACAGCGGAGTTCAACGCACTGGTACAACGGGGACGAGGACGATTGACCGACCAGTGCGGCCGTCTGCCGGGCGAGGCCGCATCTTCTCGCCTAGGCTCCGGACACCTACATCTTCAACCAAACGAGGTACTAGCTCGCGCTCCATCTCCGCGTCGCTCCCGGACCCCCGCGGTGTAGAAAGATAGGGAAATAAGGAATTTGATAAAGTACATCTACATCTACATCTACATCCACCTCCACATTGCCGGAGCTCGAGAAGGATGGTGACGGTTGCGGAGCCGTTGTCGGATTTCAAGGACCTGGGGCCAGTCGTGTACCAGGAGTCCAAGATCCTCGATAACGAGATCCACCTGCTTTGCGTGCACGACAGCAGGGAGAAAAAGTTCGTAAACTTCGAGGCCTACTCCTTCGAAACCGGGAAAGTCCAACGCATACAATGGGACTACGTAAACTTCGACTCGCACTTCCGGTATCTATTACTATTTTTTCACCTCTCACGTTGGTTTACCGAAAGCTATAGAGTTAGACTTATTCGATGCTATTTCGCTTTTGTTCGCGTAGCGTTTCCCCCGCGGCCCTATCGAGAGTTGTAGCTATCAGCTCTAGATAATCAGTTCGATCCATCCTCGAGATCTTTATCATCAAACTCTGCCGAAAACTTCTATTATAGATACTTGTATTATACATATACTCGGCAACGCGACGTCGATAATAAAAACAGGTTCAACGCGGAGTTGATGAACCCGAACAACCGGGAGGGGCGGTACCACTGGATTTGCGAGCGGCTCAATTTCGTTTCAGACGGGAAGGGGGGGCGCAAACTGGACCTGTGCGAGCCCACCGACGACATCCCGCAAATGGCGGACAAGGCGCGGAACTTCAAAATTCCCACCGGACGCATGAACTACGCCGACCGACAACGCCTGCGACTAGAAATGGAGCGACTGCCGGTACGTATAACCTATTAATTCTTACGTCTTAATTTCTCGCTTGCGTCTTAATTTCTCGGTCCAGGCATTAGAATCGAGTGCGCACCTTAACTGTAGACTCATGGCGAGGTTATCACCAAGCCACAACATTGTTGATTTAGTTGTGTGCTGTTGTACGTAAACGTATGCGTTTCTGCCTCGTTTCTCTCGAAGACCGGAGGCGAGATCATGCTGGTGGCTGTGGCTGATCTGCATACTAATCATGTGGAGAAATGATCGATCACTACAACTACAACAGAAAAAGCGCGAGGAGAACATCAAGCGGATGGCGGAGGAGTTCAAGATTGCGTTCTGTGCCGAAGTAGCGGAGATGCAGGAAATGGACCGCCGCAAGGCTGAGATCCGCGCGCAGCGCATCGAGGAGGAGCGCAAAATCCGATACAACGAGATCTGCGAGGTACGTACTTACAATCCCGTAGCTGCAGATCCCCTTGTGGCAGAAGCTGAGAGAACTGTAGCTGAGGGTAGTCACTAGGGGTAGTCGTAGGCTCAGTTCTCGTAGCCTGAAGTAGCCGATCTGCGAGGTACGTTGTTATCCCGATCGTTGTCGGTCGGCGATAGTGCGTTTGGATTTTTTTCCTAATGTCGATGGCAGGTGCGAAGGCAAGAGAACGTGCTGAAGCTGGATTATGGTGACAAGGACCGCAAGCGCGAGCAGATCATCAAGGACAAGGACGACAAAAGGGCAGCGGCCTCGGTAGACTACTTCTACTAATACTTTTTTATTTTTGGTTTCACTGACAGCTATTTCAGCAGAATCCCTGACATCTCGCACAATACCTCTGACAGCTCGCCGAGATCCGGATCCTGCTGAAGGAGCACGAGAAGGAGCGGTTTGCCACCGCGCAGAAGATCGCCGCGCAGCGCCAGGCCAAACGGGAGGAGAAGGCGGCGGCGCACAAGGCCCTCCAGGACAAGTACGCCGCAGACGAGGCGGCGGAGGACCGCCGGATGGAAAACTGGGAGAAGCGGGAAGACCGACTCGAGCAGAAAGCGGTACTTGCTTTGGTTTTTGGTTTCGTTATGCTTTTGATGATTTCCTCTCCGATGGCAGATTTAGATTTGCTGTATTACTTATTTTCGCCGGGGCCCGACGATCGGATGCCCACCATCGGAGTCCGATCTAAGATCCCTAACTCCCTCCACTTCCCTACTTCTCGCTAAAAGTAAACAACTCTTCTCCCACCTGTACAACGAGCTTGATGATCCATCCATCGATTCATAGATCCGGCTGCAAGCAGAGCGGACCGCTTTTCTCGAGAGCATCGAGCGGACGGCGCAAGCCCGGGACGAGCGCAAAAAGGAGCTCGCCCACGACCAGCAGGTGATACGCCAGAATTTGTGGGCCAACGCCTCCGCCAAGGACGAACAAAGGAAAGCGTACAACTAGACCTACTATAGTTTCTTCGGGATGCTTGTGAAGGAGTTTGGCGTAACCGATCATTTTTCTTCATACACTACAGGGACAACAAGGCCGCTCTTGACGCGCTCGCCACCCAGAAGGAGCAAGCCAAAAAGGCCGCCTCGCTCGGCATGGCCAAGAAGAAAAAGGTTCCGCTATTGTTTCATTTTTTCAACGATATCGATTCGACCTTTGCTCATTCTACACGTATAGCTAAATGTTGATCGAGCGAAGCAGAAGCGATCCTCTCGTGTAGCTACCAAGACTGAAAAAACCTATAGCTAAAAATTCATTTCGCTCTCTCTAGTGCAACTCTCTTAACATCGCAACCCATCTCTTCATATCCATCGGCGTCCAGGATAAGAAGCACGACGGAAAGATGGACGCGGTGGAGGCGGAGATGCGACAGCAGCTGGAGCAGGAAGGGCGGCAGAGCGAGAACTTCGCTTCGCGCTTCGCCGCGTTCTCGCTCTGCCGCCCTTCCT
>RXOD01005299.1:0-14865 GCA_005223375.1 Amoebophrya sp. AT5.2 | reverse complement strand
ATCGGACTGTCGTCGTCGAAATGCCCGCCGCCGTCGTTTCGCCGATGATACCCGCAGTCGTCGTCGCCCCAGCCGTCCACGTCGTCGGGGTGTCGACCCGCTGCTGGAGCGGGGGGTGCGGGAGGCGTCGGCATCACTTCCGGTACAACCGCTACAACTGGATCTACCGCACCTGCCGCAAGGACGCGGCTGCGCGCTTCGGACTCTTTCGACGCTTCCATCAATTCTTCGCGTAGTCGCGAAACCTGCGTCTGCAGTTCCTCCGCTTTCGCCCGCCACTGCTCCGCAGCAGCGGCCACTCCAGTCCGCTCGGCGTCCACTGCTTGCAGCCGCAGCTCGAGTTCTCCCTTCTCGGTTTCCAGCCGCGTGCGGTCGCCAGTGAGCTGATTGCACGCAGCAGTCAAACGGTCGACTTCGGCGGACATCTTGTTCTTGGCATTTTCTGATTCTTGTTGGGACGACGTGCCGGGCTGATTTTCCCCAGATGAAGCTGGTGCCGCTACAGCAGTCAGGATCGCGTCGTCGCTTTCATCGCCAAAGGCCCATCCGTCGTCGTCTTCGCTGTTCAAACCTGCTGGCGCACTCGGAGCGGTTGCAGGCACAGGCGGCGCGATGGGAGCCGCAGCGACGCGATCGGCCTGCGCTTGCAATTCAACATTTGCAGCCTGGAGGCGCTCCGCATCGGCCTGCACTGCGGCAAATTGCTCCATGACCGCCTGAAGACGCTGATCAAGTGCTTGCCGTGCCTGCTCGGCCGAGACCAGTGCCTGTACGGATTTTGATATCGGAACTCAATATAAAGATCTGCGACGACGGTGCACAATCACATCAACACGACTACGAAACAACACGAACTCAAAATTGAAGAATTGAAAATTGAAGTACCAGCTTGGTTTCATCGAGTTGTTTTCCAACCTCTGCCTCTCGCACCAAAATCGCGCTTTTCTCGGTCTCCTTCTCCGCCAGCTCTTCGGTGATACGGGCGATGGCGGTAGCCAACCTGTCTTTCTCTTGTGTGAGGTCCGCTACGGGGCTCGATTCCGACATCATGCTGACGTTCTGCGAGGCCGTCGCCACTTCGACCTTCAACTCCTCTTTTTCTCTCTCCAGCGACGCGATCTGCTGCGACAAGGCCTGGACCTGTGCTTCGAGTTGTTCCTTCGCTGCCTGCACCGCCTCGAACTGGGTGGCTAGACTGTCCATGTTCGCGGTCAGGTGCCGGTTCTGCTCAACAAGCTCTGCGTTTTCACGCTCGATGCCGCCGGCGAGCTCGGATTCTTGCTGGCTCTGACCATGTGTTTGTTGCAGTTGTGGAACGGGTTGTGCATACAGAACGGCCCCCAGAGGTAGCCCAAGCACGAGCACGTATTAAGGCAGTACAAGTGGTCAAATTTGTCAGTAAACTGAATCACCAATCAGTATTAAGTCTGGTCACGACACATGTTCTCGTTGAAAGTCCATCCATCTCCATCTTTACCTGTGCCCGCACTTTTGCCTCCAGCTGCGCATTCAGATGCGAAACCAACCGGCGCTGCTCCTCCAGCTCGAGGCGGAGTTGTTCCACGACCTCCATCCGGACCATGGCCGTGCCGTCCGCAGCCATGGGCGTGTTGCCTTCCTCGGGCGAGGCAATGCTGAATTCCTGCAGTGACTGTCCTCCGGGCACCGCTACCGAAAGAAGTTCATCCTTTGACTTGGACTTTATTTTCGCTGCGTTGGAGCAGTGGCTCATCTGCTTCGACCCAGGAGGAGCGCTGTCGTCCGCGAACAAGTCCTCATCACCCCAGCCGTCGTCTCCGGCGACCGCAACTCCGGGGAGGTTTTCGGCTGCAACGGGCATGTCACGAGACTTTGGTTTAGCAGATGCTGCGGCCGATGTCGGTCCCGGTGGCGGGACGATTCCGGGCAGCGCATCGTCTTCGTCGTCCCACCCGCAATCCTGGTCCGCCATGCTCACCACTGTTGCAGCAGGTTGTACGGAGGTCGCCCCTGTCGCGGCGCCCTCTTTGCTACCACCATCAGACGGAGCTGGCCAAGAGGCACCGCCCACGTCGTCGTCGTCGGTCCACGCGTCGTCGCCCCAACCGTCAGAGACCCGCGGGACTGGAGCCCCAGCCGCTTCTTGCTTCGAGTTCGAGGGCGAGCCCACTGTTGCCTTGGAAAGCTCGCGCACCTCCTGTGCACGGCGTTCCACTTCGTCTTCGAGGAGTCCAAGTTGCCGTGTCAGCTCGCTGGTTTTTTTCTTCTCTTCCGCCAGGTCAGACCGCAATTTCTGCATTTCCATGTCTTGTGCGAACGAAGAAACAACGCTACTCGAAGATGTAGCAGCCTCCACCGCGGCGGCAACCGGTGAAACAACTGCAGACGCCGCCTTCGAAGCTGCAACGACACGCAACTCGTCCAGCTCCTTGCGGAGGCGATCGTTGGCGCGCTGTTCCACCTCGAGCATTTCCTGGAGCTCCTCTAGTTCCTCGCGCAGTTCGTCGGGTCCCGCCGACTCCGGTATCGGCGGACGCGCGGCGGGCCTCGGCGCGATCATCAGCTCCACGCTGGGTACTACAGGTGCAGCCGCGGCGGGAGCCCCTCCAGCAGCTGCGGCCACCTTCTCCCTCAGCTCCGAGTTTTCGCGGTTCAAGTTTCCGTTTTCGATCTCGAGCATCTCGATGTTGTCCCGCAAATTCTGCGCCTCCCGCACTCCCGCGCCGTCGCCGTGCAGCTTGGCGCGCAGGGCGGAAACCTCGTTCTCGTACTCGCGTTTCTGGTCGAGCCAGGCAGCCACGGTGGCGCGCAGCTCGTCCGCTTCGGCGGATCGGATGTCCAACTGCACCTCCAAAGTCTCGATTTTTTCCTTCGTCACCTCGTCCGCGCTTTTCCTGTCCGTGTTCAGATGCTCGGCGAAGTGCGCCTCCAGCGGGTCCGTGGTTTCGGCGGCGGAATCGTCATCTTTGAGATGCGGTGGCTCTACTACTGCCGCTAGAGCAGGAGCGGTCTGTTTGCGTTCCCGCAACGCGGCGTTTTCGTCCTCGAGCTCCGCGCAGCGGCCTTCAAGCGCCTTCAGCTGCGCGTCCAGGTCGGACCGGCCGCCGGGGGCGGATGGCGCTCCACCCAGGTCGGCGCGGGAAGCGGCGGCCGCGAGCTCGCGCTCCAATGCAGCGATGCGCTCCAGTGCAGATTGCTCGCGAACCTGCAGGGCGGCGTTCTCGTCGCGTAAACGATCCACCTCCAAGCTGAGCCCGTCGCGTTCCGCCAGGAGCTGGACGCTCTGTGTTGCATAGTTCGTCGAACTCAAACATCCACAAGTTCTTTGTCTTTCTGCAACCTTAAGTAACCTTATTAAAGCTTTTGCGGAAGCCACGAAAAATAGCAGGTTGATGTGTACTAGGAGGTATACAAGAACCACCTGCACTTTTACCAAAGAAAGGCACACCTCCTGACCCAACAAACAAACACTTGTACGTAAACGTAAGAACGTACTAGTTGTATCTATTTTAGTACTTCCGCCTCCTTGGCCTCCCACCTTTCCCTCCAGTGCTGCACCTGCCTTGCAGATTCCTCACTGTCGTGCGTGGACGTCGAACCATTCATCACAATCAGTGAAAGCTCCTGCTGCGCCTGCGTCAACGCTTCCCTGATGATGTGTGGTGGTGCGAGTCCGAGTCTCGAATTGATCCTCGGTTCACGTAGATGCAGATGTTGGTGTCGACTTCCACATTGGATAACCGAGCAGCACGAATACTTTTTTACACCGTTACCGTAGCCTAGGCACCCACCTTCCGTAAAAGATGAAACTCCCATTAAGCTTACCATAGGAAACCAATGACTGAATCGGAAGAAGTAGCAATACCTGAGAGCGTGATTCTCGGATGCGGAATCCGGCGCGTCGCGATGGAGGGAATCCGTGAGCGCTTGCACCCGCTTCTTCATCTCCTTGTTTTCGCTCTCCTTCTGCTCCAGCAGATTCTGGAGGATTTCCTCGTTGGAGGCGCCCTCCTCGGCGCCGAAGAACTTGTTCAGCATGTTGGGGGGTGCGTATGTATCGCGGTTTTTACGAAGTAGAGCCGCGAGGGAAACGTGCAAGGGCGAGCGACTTCATTGTTCTTTGCGTCATCGTTCATTTACATGATGCTACTTCGTCCGACATGGTAAGCTGTGACAGAAAGAATGGTTCGTAAAGACTCATCGCGGAATGGGGAAAAATGTGGTGATGTACCTACTTCCAGGAGCTACACCTACACTGCGAATGTACTATGACAGCCCTATTCGTTTTTGGCGCCCCGATGTGGACATGTCAGCCACGCACTAAGTAAGTCTTCATTTGCCTGGCAGTCGTGCACGAGCTACTTTTGCATCGAGTGCTCTGACCTGGACGGCATCTCACATTGGCCATCAAGAAGTAGTCGCACGTCGGCGAGAAACCGCAGTAGCAAAAGCAAGATCGAGTAGTGCCAGCGCCTGACATCAATTGCCGAAGGATATAGGACACGGCCAATTTGCAGAAACACAGGAGGAGCATACAGCATTACAAACCACATTTCAAGTTTTCTTCTTCCGGCAGCATTTCGAACATTCTGAGGCGGCATCCTGAGCTGACCCTGAAAACCAAAATGGACATATCAATCAATCTGCAAAAAGCGAAGCCAAACAGCAGTTGCAGTGCTCTGGTACGATAAAGCGCTTCCCTTCTCTGATGAATGTGCGTCCTTGCTCACCTGGTATCCTCCTGCTCCCACGACCTCTTTTCCGATACGGCTAACTCGCTGCTGTTCGTGTTGACCGCCCAGAATGACTGGCACGCGGCCCGTGACCGCTGCGCCCCCATTTGCATCTTTTCCGACACAAAGCCTTGGTCTTCCATCAGAATCTGACCTATCCGTCCGTACTCGTCCGCGTAATACTCTCGCAGCAGCCGAAAAATCTCAGCGTCTTCCTCGTAATCACTCTGCAAGGCTCTGTCGTCACACAAGACGTTTTTGACCACGTAGTTGTAGGATAGTTTGTCCGCCTCGTTGCGCGAGACCAGCAAGTTCTGCTCTGCGTGTTGTGCACCGCCTTCCTTTACCTGCCCACCTCCGTGGTCCTGCCGTGTCCCGTCCCCCTTCCGCGTGCTCTGCTGCCAGTCGCCACCCCCCGCAGTTCCGTCGAACAGAAACCGTCCAATGCGCCTGAAAAAAGCGGTTGCGTCCCGTTTCAAAAATTCGAACTCCAGCACCAGCACCCGTGCCCTCCCACAGCTCGCGAACACGTTCCGGAGAACCTCGCTATACCGCCCAAACCTCCGGCCGCAGTCTTCAAACTCCCGATCACCCCGCGCGATCTCCAGAAAGGAGTGCTGCACGTTGTCCTGGCAACCGGGGGAGCCGACGCCCTCCCGCGCACACCGGAGGTGCACCCGATAGTTAAAAACGGACTGCAGCCACTCGATCGGTTCCCGAACAACGAAGATCAGCTTCATGTGTGGAAAAGCCTTGCAGACCAGGTCCACATGACGACTGAAGGCAAACGCCTCCGACTTGAACCCCAGCAGAGTTGCTTCTTGTTTTCTTGCCGCAGTGGTGGAAACAACTGTTGGCCCGCCACCAGCAACCCTCGTTGACCCCTGTTCCTGCAAAGGTTTTGCGAGGACTTCCCGAAACGCCTTTACGTCCGCGAGCCGCAAAAGTGCGGGCCAGTTAAAGCTCAAAAGGTCTTCGCCCACAATGATTTTCGTCGAAGTTCCGATGCCGAGTTTCTGCAGCACTCCCGCTTGCAGTTAGAGGGGTGAAAAACCCATTTTTGGCGGCATCCGTTTTTTGACCCGTTTTTGTGTTCCGGCTCCACCACGGTCAAGGCGAAACACAAGACAAAATACGAGACCACGCAGAACATTCTTCGCGCCTCCAGCGGCTGTCGCTTTGCAGTGCTTGCGTCCTATCCTCCCTAGCAGGTGTAACAACGGAGCACAATGCGACCCTAAATCTGGGACAAAATAGAACACGAAATATGAGACGGAATACAATACAACACAGGCGGCCAAGAACTTCTGTCACTGTGGTCCTCGCGCGACGGATTGGCAAGGTCGCAGCAAGCTCCACGCTACCGAAAATGAGCCGCAGTAAGACGAGTGCGCAAAATACCCGCCACGGGATTCGAACCCGCCCCTCCCGGCCCTCTCCTTGCGGAGATCTCCTTTCGGAGAGCGGAGTCGGTGCGAGAGATCTCCTTTCGGAGCAGACACACCTGCTTGCGATCAGCCTGAATCATCGGCTGCTTACGGCGCACGCCAAGCAAGACCAACCGCCAGGAATGCTACCGCTACACCACGCGGGCTTCTGTAGCAAACAGGAGCGCGCGCGAGGCACTTCCTGGAATAAGACTGCGAAATCATATTTGAGGTAACAAAAACTAAAACCACGGCTGAGGTTAGAAATACAGGCCCGCCACCGCCAGCACAATGCCCAGGAAAATGGGTTGATCCCCCCCTTAATGCAGGTTCGCCTTGACCGTGGTGGAGCCGGAACGCGCGAATCCTGCGATTAAGAAGTCCAGCCTCGGAGTCCCCAAACCAACCGTTTGGGTTCCTCCCACGCCAGCACTGCCTCCCACCCCCACCATTTTCTCCCCTGTCAGGCCAAAGTGGGGGTGCGGCCAGAACCGCTCCCTCGCCAGAATGCGCAGCGACTCGCACTTCGCTCCCGCGTCCCTGTAGTACGCCTTCAGGATGTCCTTCAGGGAGCAGTAGCTTTCTCCCAGAGGGTCCTCGTCCTGGTAGGTGCGCGGGAAGCAAATCGCGAGGTTGTACGAGTATTTCCCGTTCATGAGCAGGTGGGTGTCGTAGTAGTGGTAGTGGCCCAGGGAGGTCAGCTCGCAGTCCTCGCGCGCCATGCGAATCTGCTCGCTGTCCGAATGCAGCTTGAAGAAGGATGAGCGCCCGATCAGCTCCTCGTGACACAGCGGAAACGGCGGCAGCTCCTGCGGGTCGTGCGCTTGAGCACCAGTTGATGTGCGTCTTCCTCGAATAAACCTCTCCAACTGCGCCGACGGCTGCAGAAGCTCGGCTTCGAGCGTTGGTCCCGCGTGCGCAGCCCCGTGGAGTTCGATCTGGCAGAGGCGCACGTCCCCAGAAAGTTCCAGTCGCGCGATCGGTGCTGAAAAAAGCTCGGGACAGTGTTCCTTCGGAAGCTTGCTCGCCACGTTGCTGTAGGAAAACGATCGCGGCGGGCCGCAACTCTTTCGCGACCACTGCGTGTTTATTTGCCCGTCCGTCGCAACTGCGAAGGAGATCGAATACTTGTTGGCGCGAGCGAGGACTTCGGTACTTCTATCGTCCCCGTTGCTTTTCTGGGCAAACAAGAGCTCAACCCGATCCAGCCGCACCGGTGGCGAAAATTCCGCGAACCAAGAATCGCCGTGATAGCAGTGGTGCGGCCGCACGTCACCGTCGACGGGTCGCGCGTCGGAAACTGAAGCAGGTCGTAGCGGCGGAGGCCGCGGGCCGGAAACCGTGTCAGACACTTGCACGAAGTCGTTGTCCGGGAGAAAACTGTGACTGTTCTGCACGAGCCCACGTTCCTGACCACCGACGCCTTCCTCGTCGTTGTTCTCGTTCCTGCGTCTTGTTGTCGTCTGTGTGAAGGTTCTCGCCTTCAATACGCACCTGTTCTGGATCAAGCGCTCGTAGACTTGCCGACTGAAGCCTGACCACGGGTCGCCGTCGAAGCTGCCTGTCACGTACGTGTAGCTCTTGCAAGCAGCCGCAGCACGACAAAGGTTCTCGCAATCAGCCACCGAATGCACGAAGGAGTGCGTTTCCAGGATGGCCGAATTCAGGTCGCAGTGCTCAAACGTTTCGAACCTGCTAATCGGCTGGCCCCGTGCAGGACCACCTGCTGGGTGGGATATTATAACACCCTCCGAAGGAGCCGTCGTACTTCCGTCGTCCCCCACGAGCACGTGACCCGAGGTGAGTCCCCTGCTTCGGTACACATGCAGGTAAACGTCAGGTAGCCCCCCGAAATTGCTCGCAGGCGCGAGTGGCAGTGCTCCGCGCAACAAACACATCCCCCGCATTTCCAGGATAAGCGCCACTGGAAGAATGCTGTTGGGCGCTGGCGAAGGCCCATCGAATTGCACTGCAACCACCGCTCCCGCGTCGGAGAAGGCTTGTTGTTCCTCGGGTAGTTGTGGCGCGAAGCTAGATTGGAAGTGGGTGTATCCGCCGCACAGTGACCCACTATCGAGACACAACGCAGCACACTCGCCAGACGATGCCACTTTCTGGGAGGAGAGAAAATAGTCGTAGCCCCAGTACAAATCACCGCGCACCTCCCTCGGTAGTTCTGTCGCGGTGCCGGCTGTCGCAACACCAGGAGCAGAGGCGAAGGCACTGCAACATTCGTCAAAGTCGTGTTCGCGATGGTTCCAGCAGCCGACGCTGTCGCCGATGGCACGATTTCCGTTGCAGCAGATATGGCAGTGGTGAAACTGGGGGTCCGCGACCTCTGCCTCCGAGGCAAAACACTTTTGTGCAGCACGGAAGGGACAGCGCGGAGCTGTGTCGGGCAACTTTTCGAGATACATCACGTGGGGAGGGCGGATCCGGTATAGCAAGACCGCGAATACCGGGTGCCAGAACCAGACCCGGAAAAACGTGCGCACGCAGACCCCCTCTCCTACTGCCTGTGCGCCTGCATGAAAGCGCGCTTCTGGCCGAAGGCACCTCCTTTCCGCGCGTTGCGTCAACGAAACCCGCTGCCTCCTTCGCCGAGATCTAGTCGACGCATAGCAGCCCGCACGCGACACGCGGGAACGCAGCGGGTGACGCGGAGGGTGAGGCGATGATAAAAACTGCGTTTGTTTATTTCGCCCCTTCCTCGCTGTGCGCGGATCTTCCGACGCCGCAGCGTCCACCTCACTCGGAAACATCGACGTCCCCGCATGCTGCGCACTCGTTGACTTCGCACAAAACGGTTTGCTGGAGTGGAAGCCGGTCCAGTCCATCTGGTATATCCCAAACGGCTCCGCCACGCCTCCCACCTCGTCCGCGTGCCGGCTGAAAACGGTCGTGCCGAATTGCGCACTGTCGCTGGCGATGAAGTAGACGGCGCCAGGATAATAGTTGTCCGTGTGCACCACCGACGTCGCGTGTTCGGCCGCCCGCTTGTCCGGGGGGTCGTTCTCGCAGAGCTGCTGTACCTCGAACCGAATGTAACCGTCCGCTCCCTCAACATCCCTTCCTGTGTCTGGGGCCTCCCTGAAGAAGAGCTCGCGGAAGACGTCTACTTTCCGCTCCGAGCTTTCTTCCTTCCTGTGGCGCGAACCTCCCACCACATCATCGTCACGGCTAAGCCGCAGGCCGTTCGCCTGCAGCGTCCTGCGCATCGCGGCGACAACTTGCTCGAACGCGGGCTGGAACTGTGGTACGGGGAACCGGTCCAGGCTGCTTAACTGGCCTTCGAGGTAGCGCGTGCCCAGGTGCAGAGGCGTACGGAACTGTGCTCGGTCCATCACGTACCCGACGAGAGTGGGCGGTTGCTCGAGTATGGCCGTAGTAGGAGATTCGCCGCGGTGGGATGGTTCTCCTTGAAACCAGCTTTCCACGATCGTGCTGAGCCCGGGCTGCTTCGAAGCAGCGGCCAATGTTGCGCAGCGTCCTGCAATCATCCAGCACGCGAGGACAAAGACGGCCACGCGGAGGTAAAACATCGTCGAGCGCCGGCGTGCTGCCACGAAAGTTAGCCTTACCGCCATCCGAGAGGCAACGTACGGAACCGACTGCCGCGGCGCACCCCTGCAGCGTCTCATCTGTGGCAGACGACATTGTTCGGGCAGAGACTTCCGTCGCGTAATCGTAAAGCGCACGAGAGTAGATGCGTCTATGCTACAATTGGTGCAGCTTTGCCAGTATTTCAAGCCGAAAAAATGACGCAGCCTCCGGAAGTGCACAAATGAAACTATCGCTGAGTACAATGCGTGCAACTGCAACATGATCCTCGGGACATCGTAGCCATCCGACGAGCCTGGATTGCGTGACCGAAGAGAAAGACAGCGTGAGACATACTAGACCACAAGTAAGTAAGTTTCATGTGCACTTCATGCGATGCGTCTTTGTACCGCTAGGTTGCAACGAAAAGAACCCGAACCAGAAGGGTGGAAGACGAAGAGGAAGCCATATAGTTCACTATAACTCATCAAGAAACCCGCAAGCAGCAGTTCCTCTTCCTGCCGGCCGGGGGAACACGTGTTATTTTTTCTTCTTCGATTTTACGTCCACGTGTTCCTTCTACTTCGTGCTCTTCCTTGGTTTGGTTTCGCCAACAAGTGGCTAACAGTAACAAGACCCAGCGCAAAACTACAGTCATTCTTCAAGCCGCAAAATTGATTTTCAGAATAGGTTGATGAATCTTTGAAGTTTTGCTGCCCGCTGGTGCATGGCAAATGCATTAGCTGATTTTACACTGACCTTTGAGGTGCCGCCGGAGTTTCATCTTCATGCACCAGCACAAGAAGAAATTCATAAAAGCGTGAACAACGGGCACGGTTCCTTCCTTTTAACCCGGCCCCGGTGGTCCTGCACCACCAGCCGCGACAGGTGCACTAGCGGCCCCTCCGGCAGCAATGGCGGTCGCGAATACGCTGCCCAGGTCTGATTGTAGGCAGTTCCAGTAGTCCTCCGCGGATTTCGAGATTTTGTATCGCGCCCGTGTCTTCGTGACGATGTTCTTGCACTGCAGATAGGGGAGGTACCACAGCAGCCCCACACCCGACGCCATCATCAGCCAGAACGTCGTCTGATTCCGGAGGAAGTTTGCCCAGCCCTCGTTGCTCTGAACGTGCACCACGTCGACAGCCGAGTACGAGATGCTCACCACGCCGGGAAACTGTACCTCTGGCGACGACAAAAACGTCCGAATCTTGCGCGCCACCTGCGGAAACGCCGGCCACGCGGTGTGTTTCTCGATGCGGAGCACTTCCAGCGGATTGTCCTTAGTCGTCCGCCGGATAAAGTGCGTTATCACGTGGCGCTGCAATTCTGGCGAAGACCTAATTTTCTCGGCAGCAAGGGGTGCCGGCTTTGCGATTTGAACTGGCGCTTGATGCGTAGTCGTACTGGGCGGCGCCGGGGCTCGCGGTGCGTCCTCGGATGCTGCTGGACTCTGGTGTGCTGCGAGCGTGGAGGTTGTAGACGATGACGCTGCGGCCGCGCTAGTCGATGATGCCACCTGTTCCTGTACCTCTACCTGAAGCTGAAGAGTAGAGCCGCTAGTATTAGAGGTGCAAACAAAGCACCTGGTAGCACATTCGTGAAAATTTTGGCTACATGTAACGCCGCTAGGCCTTTGACCTCTACGCGGACTGCTATTCTGGGGAGTAAGGAGCAGTAGTCGTCATGCTGCTCGTACTCGCCCCCACCAGAGAGAACCCCCGACGGACAAGACCGACACCGACAAGATCAAGACCTAAAGCTTCAACAAGCAGCCAGCATGGTTGCCTCAACAGCTGCGCACGGGGTAAGCAACTTCAGCTGAAGGAGCTGCCGCTGGCTGCAGAATATATAGACATCCCATCTGCTGGAACGTGTATGGCCACTTGTTTGGTTGCCAGTAATTGCGCCCCCTTCGGCGACTCCGAAATACAAGCAGCCACAACTTTCCCGAATGATCCACCAAGATGCATATTAATTTTGTCGCGTTAAAGTTAATAGTAGAAGAAGCAGGTGATGCTTCACTTTGGCGTTGCGCAGGTGGTCCTTCGTTCTGTTTCTGATCATGTACGCACGTAGTTGTCGTGCAGTGCGAAACCTCTGCTGCCGGCGCCGCGACGAAAGCCTCCGAAGGTCCTTCCCCACGATCCGCCTCACAGAGCCCGTGGACGTCCAAGGCAATGTCAAACGCCGGCACGAGTCCATACCGCGGGCCGAAAACCACGTCCCAGCCCGACTGACCACTGTGAGGTTCGTTTCTTTGGAATCAATTCTGAATGATGTGAAAACAAAGTTGTAGCAGACAAACGCACCAACATGCAAGGTAAATATCTACTTCTACGTATCATGTGCCTACGAATTGCGTCTCGGTGTTTGTTTCTCCTGCTACCTGCTGCAAAATCAATCGGCTCCAAAAAAAACAGCGCCAAAAGAAAAAGAAGTACTTCTACGTCCACTTGTACAAGGTGTAAGTTGCTTACGTACTACAACCCTCAAGCAATTGCAATCCTCATGAAAAAATACAGCAGCGGTTGTAGCATTCCCCAGCTCTGCGCGACCTGTATGGATTCGCGGCGCCAACCGCGCACCCGCAGTTGCACGTGCTCCGGCGGCGCCAAGAAGCAGCCCACAAACGCCTCCGTGTCGGTCGAGTCGCAGAACAGTAGCTCCATGGAGTTCCGCCCCGGCCCCTCCGCCGCCACTTCGCTGGATGCGGGTGCTGCACCAGTTGTTGCCGCCCCCGCCCCCGACGTTGTAGTTCTTCTAGTGCCCGCCCCGACGTCTATCTCGCAGCCACCCGAGCCGCTACTTTCGCTTCTGCCGGCGCCCATCTGGCCGCGGCCCGAAGCGCTTGGAAGGACTCCGACGGCCGCTGCCCACAAATCGCCGCAGGCCGACCACAAAGACGCAGTCCACCGACGGTGCTGCCCTTCAACGTGGTCTGGCACGTCCGCCGCGTCGCGATCCTTCATCGTGCCGTCAAAAAGCGCGTTGTTGTAGTACCGAATGCTCGATTTGTTACAGCTCAATCGATACACCAGCTGCGCGCCGAGCAGTAGTGTGCCCCAGTAGAACCCGAGCAGCACGGCTAGGACCAAGCTGTCTTGAAGGTTGAGGCGCTGCCGCAAAGTGTGCTCCAGGTCCGAAGACGGAAGCGTCTTGTGCGGGTCGCGCTCGAGGCCGGTGCCCGAAACAACCGTAAGGACCGATTGAAACAGCGCAGCGGAAAATGTGCGAGGAGAGGCTGAGCTCCCGTTCTCATGCTCGGAGGTAGCTGCAGATGAAGTACTGGAAGCAGAAGCAGAGAGCGTTGTCCACGGGGTGTCAGACGCCTGGTCACGCATCAAGTCATCGTCGGGATGGAGCACAACCGTCGCAGTCGTTTTCTCGAACCTTCCAGCTGTCAGAGCGACAGTCGGCGAGGGCCCTCTTGGCGCCTCCGCGGCAGGTGCTGCGCCCGCTCGTTTCGTTGGTCTATCCGACTTCTTCGTTCTGTGTTGATCAACGCCAGAAATGATGGGTTCACGACCCCCGTCGAGGTTGTCTATTTCCCTTGTTGCGGCAGTGCTTTGCGCGGAGGGTGAAGCGGCACCGCCTGCATCGACGGGCGAACCGAGGCCGCGATCCCGCGCACGGCGCAAAAGCATATTATTGGAGGACGATCTGTCCGGCACGATTTCCTGCTCATCCTCGTCACGGGCTCTGGCGGTCGAGGAGGTGGAAGACGAAGATGAAGAAGAAGAAGATCCGTCTGCTGCTATTGCTACGTCCCTAGCTTTTGCGTTCGGACTGTCCATCTCCGCGTGTTTATCCGGCAACCCAGCATCCTCTTCAGTGTGCTCTTCGCCCAATGCCTGCGGTTCCTCGTCCTCCTCCTCGCGAGGCACACTTGTATCGCTCAGGTCCTGGTCTCCGTCGACAGAAACATCGCCGCGTGGGCGCTCTTCGTGCGGAACAAGCGCAACGGTATTCCACACGCACAGAACGAGGCAAAACCAACGACACCTCCGCGGCGAACAACGGCTCGGGGTTGGTGGATGCCGCATAATGACAAAAACGTTCCTGCTACTCTATTTTTCTTAGGGAAGACCCATGCAGCCTGCTAAGTACACCTTGGTGAAGATGAACTCCATAGTGATAGTGCCGTTCGGCATCTAACATTCATCTGTCTTCGGAACACATGCTCGAATACGCGCAAGAAGCGAAGAAAATCACCCTCCTCTCCTCAATTCGAAACTCGAAAGTAAGATCGACATCGAGGTCGATTGGTACTAAGCGACGATCAGATTCGGCCATCCAGTGAGTGTAAGTGTAATGAAAAGACTGCTGAGCGGCACACCAGCGGCAAGCATAACCACTGACATGTCCAACGGCATCACCCAAAGCGCACAACCTCACGATCCAGTGTAAGTGTAACACCAATGCCAATTACCTTTCGCTCCAGATTCCGCTCCTCCTCGAATCACACAACAACAGTGAAAAACACATCCAATGGATTTTGAAGCAGTATCAGTATCTTCACCAGCGTATTCTTGCCTCAGCTTGCGCTCTGTGTCTGTTGGTGGCTTCGTCTCCCTTTCAAAAATCACCAACTGCCCGCACTACAGTACTTAAATTAATATAAGCAATTGAGTTTTTTGAGCTGCAGGTCGTGGTAAATATTTGGTGCCGCTTTGAGCATGGTTTCTGGTGCCGCTTCTGCTTCTGCAGCGGAGAAAGATGATCTCAGCTGCATCAAACAAAAATGAAATGCAAAAGAAACTTCTCAGATGATCCTCGAAGCAAGCTGAAATCCCGTCTTGAAGGTCGACAAGGAGGTGAATCCGGACATCAGCCGCGTGGCGAAGCTTTCGGGGACGCTTTCGGCGACGGGTTCGCTGATGGAGAGTTTGTGTTTGATTTTGATACCTCTCTGCGGTTGATTGCGGGGAAAATAATTTTGCACTCATAGTTTTTTGTTCATCTTGATATCAGGTCTAAAATTCATCACTTACCGGAACCCGCCTGGGAGCCGCCAAGGGCCATGCTGCCACCGCCGAGTGCTCCAGATTTTCCCATCGCCATTGAACCGCCAGCGCCGCCCATCGCCATTGAGCCGCCGATCGCTCCAGATTTTCCCATCGCCAGTGAGCCGCCACCCATCGCCATCGAGCCGCCACCCAACATCGAGCCACCGCCGATCGCTC
>RXOD01005298.1:0-14865 GCA_005223375.1 Amoebophrya sp. AT5.2 | reverse complement strand
GCCCGTGATCTGCTGGATGCTTGCGTCGACCTTCTGGATCGCGCGCGTCCCCTGGGGACGCCTTCATTTGCTCGCGAAACGCCGTCGGCCTTCGTGTCGAGTTTCAGGCTCCGGAAATTGGCCTACCTCGTACGGGTTCGACTCCATCTCTTCGTCGCCATCGAAAGGGTTTGGCGACCGATTCGACCCGGACCCCTCATGGGTCGTAGCGTCACCCTGCAACTCCGCAAGCCGTTTGCGGAGAGCCTCGATTTCCTCCTGGTTTTTCATCGGCTGGCCGAACGTCGACGCGATCCGGACTGACCTCCCCGAACATCTTCGCGCAGTCGAGGTTGTTAAACATCCACGGCGCCTGGTAGTACACGCGCCGAGAAGCAAAAGGTAAACTAAAGCCAGGCCTCTTCTTGTCTATCGCTTTTGCTAATGGATAATTGCGCTTCCGTTTGCGCTTTTTCGAAACACATGAATACGCACGGAAATTAATGATCATATCGCACGTTAGAAGCGCATCGCTCACGGGCACCAATCATTGAACGCCCTCACCTCGTCTCGACGCACTGTTCCGTTGTCCCAACAGGCATCTGAGACGCGTCTTCTTCTACTTGCTTCAGGTTCAGCTTCACTTCTTTTGATTACTATGTATGTATTGATTGTGATTCTTCTTTGTTTTGCTTTTTGTTGGCGTTTTTAGGAACTACAAAGCTTGCGCATTAAAATGTTCTGCTCCTGCGATGAGGCAGTGGCAATAGCAATGCTTCTCTAGTACTGAAAAGAGAAGTAGGCAGGCTACGGCTGCAGCATCAAGATTATTGGTAGTCCTCCTTCCCCTTCGCTTAGGAAGTACGCAGTACTAGTACCTGTAGTTTAAAAGAATAATCAATACTCGGCCACGTCGACTGTTACCTCCCGTACGAAGGCATCGGGTCTTTCCCAGAACCCTGCCTGCAGAATTCCTCCTGCCCCCTTGGTTTTGAGTTCGCGAGCGTGGACGACGAGAAAGTCCGGAATCTGGTTCGTGAAAGGTGCGCGCATCATCGGTGGTATTGTCGGCTGCCCGAGCTCGACCGCCGCGCGCAGTCCTGAAGGGTCCGTGCCGCAAATTAAAAGTAGCTTTGGAACATCGAGCGAGTTGGTACCAGCGCTGCGTTCGTGTTCGACATCTTCGAGCGGCGCCCAAAGCAGGATGCCGACGCCGGCTCCGGCCAAGTATGTTTTGCCCCGGAAGGCGACGGAACCGTCTTCAGGGCGGAACGACAGGAGTTGGCGGAGTCTGGCCGTCGCGCTGCTCTGCCACAAGAGTGCTGTCGCCCTGTTCTCCTTCGGGCCGCCTATGAGCACAAGATTCATCTTCTTTGCCCAGGCGAGAAGCGTCGAGGTCGGCGACCCCCCTGCTTCCATCATCGTCGTGCCCGCGAAGTGCGAATCGGGGATAATTGGTGACCTCGTGTCTGCCGCAGCGAAATGCAGAGCGGAGAGGTACAAGGCGCTCTGCAACAAGTAGCCGTAGCGTGATTCGACCTCCCGGGAGCGTGCGCTGCCTTTCACACCAACGGCGGGGACGATGGTGAGAAAAGGACGCGCAAACACGTTACGGAGCGGGCCGGACTGCCACGCGGAAGTGTTTTTTACGGGTACACCGCGGCTGCTTCGTCCAGTTCCAAGGCTGCCACTTTTTTTTTGAGGACGAGCAGCACGATCATCGCTGCATAGATGCCATCTGGCAGTGTTCCTAATTGTAGTTGATGGCGCGTCCTCGCTAGCACTGCTCTCGAATGCTGCGGAGGTTGCTCTATCGCTCTGCGTCAGCGACGTCGTGGAATAATCAGCAACAGCGTGAGGTCGACATATCTCGAAAGGAGAAGAGGCGTTGCTGGAGTCGGTGTGTTCAAGATCATCGCCGCTCAACGTCGCCGTCCTTTCGTCCAGAAAGGGTTTCCCGTCCTCGTGTTCGAAGCAGACCTGTCCTTCGAGTCGGAGTCCGGCATCTGCGGCGTTCCTCACGTCCTCTTGTCGCAGTCGGACGCGAAACCTTCGCACATTCGTTGCCGCACGAATTACGTAGCGGAGACGGAGGACATGGACCGCACGGGAGATGCCGAAAACTGCGTCTTGTTTCGCGACGACGAGTTCACGCCTTGCGACTACAATCGAGGATCTGCGGAATGGCACATCTTGTTCGAGCAGCTGCAGCGTGCCACCGATCACGCTCGTCGGATTCGTAGCGGTGATTGCGAAGCCTGACCACCTCCGAAGCGGCGCATCAACGTTGAAGGTCGATTTCTCGTCCCCAGTGACGTCCGCCGCCCTCGCCCCCGCGTCAACGGTCACAGCGCATTTCGAGTTTTCATCTTGGCCTTCGTCCTCCGCGGAAGCCGATCCACCCGCCGGGCCCTTGGGTTCTGCAAGGGCAGGCGCACCAGGTAACGACTTTTGAAACAGCTGCCTGTACCATTTCCGCATTCGGCCGTCGTTGACCACACCGCCGTCGTTGGGTCTCGTCGTGTCCCACCACCAGTGCTCCTTGCCAGCCGTCTCCTCGAAGTCGATCGGTATTTTGGAACCCGCGGAAGTGGACGCTATGCTGCGCGCCAGTCTTCTCGAGTACCATGGTGGTGTCGCACCGTCCTTTGCGCCAACGCGGAACTTCACCCGGGTCGGCATCCGTGCCGTGGTGGTCGGGTTCCCCTTCCACCCCGCGGTTCTTCTTCTACTTGGGCAGGACGAAGCTGTGGGTGGAGGCGCAGACCTCTCATCTTGCATCCGCTCCAGCTTCAGCTTCTTTGCGACAGACGGCCAATCGAGGTCGGCCAAGATGTTGATTCCCTGCTCCGCCGAAGGAACGTTTTCATCTCCACTCTCGTCCGCCGCCCACATCATGGAGTTGATGTCCTGATGCTGATGTAGACCGCTACTCTGCCGCACATTGTCCAATAAGGGCTCGACGCTGTTCTCCGCTATGCTGCTTTCCAGGATCGCCTTCAGATCGGGCTCCGTGAATTCATTTTGTAAGTCCAGCACGAAAAATCTGTTGCTATCCCCGTACTCCTCTTTCTTGATCCACGTGCCCAGCGGGGCCAGGCCGACCATCCGCTCCGGTGCGCGCGTCGCCAAAACCAGGGCGCCGTGGCCACCCATGCTGTGGCCCGTGTACAAAATGCGTGACGTGTCGGGAACAGGAAGCTCTTGCAGGTCGGCGTGCGACTCTTGTCCGATCTGCAGTACCGTTTTGCGCACCGCAGCGGCACCGGCGAGCGCGGAGAGGAATCCTGTATACTCCCAGTTGTGTGCGCCTGGCCGAGTCGGCGCAATCACCCACGCGTTGTCCACTCCGTAGAGAAACGGAACCTGATCGTCGGTCAGCCCATCTAGTCTCTGTTTCAGCACGAGCTCCTCCACCGCGCTGCTCATCATGCTCATCTCGTCGAGCAGCAGTTTCCGCACTTCTTTCGGGCGCGGCTTGAACTTATAACTGTCGGCATGGTTGCGCGCATCGACTCCGGTGCCGTGCAGCGACAACACGATCGGAAACTTCTGATGAAGGGGCCGCGGCACTTGCACATCTTTCTGCTCGACCGAGTCTGAGGTGGAATCCCGGTCCATCTGGTCGTTAACTTTAGTTTTGAGGAGCGGCATCACCGCCGCAACGCGGTTCACGGTACCATCGTGGTCCAGGAAGGTGAACTGAAGCGACTGAAAAGCCGTGCGGCACTGCAGATTCGCGCGAACGGATTTCACGAACACTGCGCCATCGCTTTGTCGTGTCGGCTTCAGATCGTTTCCCAGCTCCCGAGCCAGAACGTCAATCCGGACGTCGATCGAGTTCTTCGTGCATTTCATCGCCGGGTGCCTCCCCTTGTTCTTGAGACGAAACTTCAGGGGTAGGGCTGTCGCCTGCCCAGGAGCCACCACGCGGGAAAAAAGATCAATGCGCGCGCTGCTCATCTGCTCCGGGTCTCGGCCTGCGGCTAACTGCTCCGTAACGCGAAGATCGCTCTCTTCTTCTCTCTCCAGGCTCACCACGTCAGTGTCGGCATCGATCGTCAGGATATCCACGTGCTCCGATTCGAACGAGAACTCTAACCAACTGTCTGCCTGACTGGTAACCGCAACCGCGAGGAACTCGCCAAGCACAAGCATTTTGGCGGCTCTTTGGAGCTCTTCTTGTGTAGCTGAAGTTTCACTTTCCTGCTGGCGGTCCCCACCTCCAAGCCGCCTCAGCGCATGCAGGAGTGCGGCTTCCTTCGTATTTTTCATCGGCGCGCCGGCGCCCGCGCTGCCTCTACTTCTACTTCCGAAAGCCGAAGTCGATGCCTCGTCCTCTACCTCCAGGGAAAGCACGTCCGGCACGAGATTCGATTTCAGCTCGACGTCGACTAGCTTCGGGAGGACGCTGGAGGTTTTCAGCTCGTCGTCTTTTGAATTTGATTCCTGTCGCACCTCGGCGCGGCAGCTGAATTCCCCCATTTGCCCTTTTACCTTAAGTGGCACGAGGATGTGCGCATGCGTGGACGACGTCGTAGGTGATGTAGATGTGGGGCGGAATACTCCAGTGATTCGCCCCGTGCGGAACATATCACCGGGGAAAATGTGCGGCATCAAATGAGGACTTTCTCGTTCCCCGCCCAGCATAGACAACTCGTTTCTGTCCGTACCCTCAGAGCTGGCACTCGATTTTGTTTCACCGGACCAAGTCTCCAAAACGTAGAATGCGCGGACGCCACTACAGGCCACAACGTAAGAGGACGGCTCTACATCGCCCGCGGCGGCCTTCAACGGACCCAGCTTCGCGACAGCCCATCCCTGCCACTCCAGTACCTCCATCGCGGACAGCTGTTGCACGAGCTGGCCCCATTCCACGTGCTTGGGCGTCACGCGCAGGGGGACGCCGTTTGTGTTCTTTCTGCCTCCACCTGCACCTCCCGACGTGGTGCTGGGCACGATAGCGTCACCGTCAGAGTAAGAGGTCGCGGAACTACTTCTTCCACTTTCGGCGAGGAGTCCGCCCGTGACGAGTTCCGACCAAACCGCCATGTCATCGTTGTCGCCGGCGTTGAATGTCGTTCCGTTCGCGTTTTTCGATCCTCGTAGCTGTACCAAATCGAAAATCCCCCCCGGCGCCAATGAGAACGTGGGATCGACGTCCAGCTCGTTCTTCCCGACCGGCCAGGGTCCGAGGAAACGCCACTTCGCTAGCTTCAAAACCGCGCCGGCGCTCATGATGATCCTTCCTTGGTTGTAGTTGTACTTGGGTATAATTCTGACGTGGACCTCCACGAGGTGGACCGATCAGGATCACCGATGCAGCGAACTAGCGATACCAAATCAACGTCAACCAAGGGCGATCAGCACACGACCGAAAGCGCCCAAAGGCAAACCACCGAGAACGAAACACATGGCTCGACGATCACAAGAGACAGAAGTGGCCCAACGGAGTTCTCGTGTCCATGAGGTTGAATCTGAATTATGCCTTTGAAAAGTACAAGAGAAAGGCGGTGCAGGCCGGGAGAAAGACGGGAACTAGGCACAACGCACGAGGACTGGGCGCCGAAGTGACGGCTCGATGCGGATCCAGTTCCCGACCGGACAAACTATCTTAAGATGAACATCATTCCACATCTCATGCTAATGTTTAAGACGTGCATACGCGGCATTACGCGGCCTGCTTATTTGCCGTCTCGTACTATACAATGAGAATGACGGAGATATACTCACTGCTATTCTTGCTCCCCGCGGCGCTCGTGTTTGATTCGTTGCCTGGAGCCTTCTACAGGTTGCGCAGCGAAAGCTGCGGAAAACGAAAGAGTGCAACACCAAAGGGCCTTGCCTGTGATTCTTCAACATCACAACTTGTAAACCTCACTTGTACGTCTACGTCACATAGGTTGTAGCGGCACTGCTTGGTACTCTCCTGCGCCCCCGGCATCTCCCCCCTCCCAGGCCGCCTTCGACTCCCTCCTTCGCTCCACGTTCTCGTCGTTGAGGATGACGCGCACGCCGCCCAGCGTCGCCAGGCGGTGCTTGAAGTTCGCGGTCGGACAGGTGATGAACATGCAGTTTGCGGGAATATTCAACTTCTTCCCCAGGTAGGGGATCACCGAGGGCACGAAGGCGTAGTTCACCACGCAGAGATCGATTTTGGCCTCCGGGTAGATACAGTTCAGCAGCGCGACGTATTCTGGGAGGTGGCGCGGAATGTGCCCTGTGTCCGTGCAGTGAACGATGCGCACCACGCCGGTGTCCTCGTTCTGAAAGATGTACTGCAGAACCTTGTTCAACTGAGCGAGATCGGCGTCCTTGCAGAAAAACACGACGCCCTGCTCGCGAATCCGCTGCAGCTCCTCCTGCACAACAGCGGACCAGGACCGGCGGGATTTGCTTCGGGCCGGCGAAAATGAAGATGATCGTCCCTCTTGTTGTTCATCCACCTCTGTAAGGTCCACCGTGTATCCGACTTCCTCCCCCGTCGTGGGCGAGATGAACGAGACTACGCCTGGCGGAACCTCCTGCTGCAGCTCGGATAAAACCTCCGCAGCAAGTTGTGCATTTTTCTGCACGACATTCTCCCCTGGCTCGCGTTCTTCCTCTGCTTGCGATGTCGGCGTGGCGCGGGTACTTCGCAGCAAGCAGCTGTGGACCAGGCCAACAAGGGCGTCGTAGCACCCCGAGAACCTCGTGAGCACCGGCGTGGTTGTGAGAAACCGCAGAAGCGAGGACAGGATGAGGACCCGGTAGTACGTGAGCATCACGAAGCTCAGGGCAATCACGAAGAAGACGACAAACGTCGCAAAGACCTCCGCGTTGCGAAGCAGGGCGCCGAGAAACGCGTTGGTCGTCGTTACCAAAGCCGCTGCGAACCAGAGCTGGCTGTATTTGAACGGCCGCGGCAGCAACGGGCGAGCGTACTTCATAACGATGCCGCCGACGCTGAAGAAAGCCATTACCAGCAGGAAACTGATCGAATACATGTTGGACAGAAGACCAATGTCTCCACGCAACCCGATACAGAGCGAGACGCAGACCGACAAGAAGAAAAGCACGCAAGCCCAAGGCTGCGACTCGGTTCGCATGGAGTTGTTGGTGCCATCATGTTGACGATCCCCACCCCCACGCCCACCACGGCCCCCGCCTCTAGTACGACCGCCCGAGGATGATGGCCACGCGCACGCCGCAGCGCCTGTTCTTCGTCCGGAGGGGTCTGCCTCTGCCCCTGGCGCATCTGCGCCCCCCAAGGCTTCGGCTTCTCGGCTGCTGTCGCGAGGAAAGTTTGTTCCTTCATCTCGCCCGTCCTCGACCTCGTCATCTCGGCTGCGAGCAGCGAAAAAACACCACCCGAACACGACCTCGCGCCAGAACGGCCGCGTGTCGGTGAAGAACTCCGGCAGACACTTGTCCATCGCCATGCGCTGCAGCAGACCCACCACCCCGACGTAGCTCGTCAGCACGCTCGCCGCCAGAATTAAAAATGCGTCCACCCGCACCCATTGCACGAACCACGCCCCCACGGCCTCTTCCGCCAGGTACGCCAGTGCGTCGTCCGACCTCCCGTGCGCGATTTCGCCGAGCGGAAGCAGACACACCGCGAAGATGGAGCAGAGAATGTTGATCGTCGAAACCGACACCCACATGTTCCTCAGTGTTTTGGGAAACACGCCGTCCTGCTGGTGCTCCACGAAGTTGGCGGAAGTCTCGAAGCCTGACACGCCCAGCATAGCAGTAGAAAAACCGTAGAAAAGCGACTCGAAGGGGGGCCGTTGGCCCTCCCAAACCAGATTGTGGTGAAAACGCCGGTGGGACGCTGGGATTTTGTTCGGGCTGCTGCTCTGGTCGATCTCCTCAGTTCGAGAGCCTCGTCCTGACAACCACCACCACCACCACGACCCATTGGCACCTCTTGAAACCGTGCTTCCACTTGGCAGACGCGGAGCTGAATTATGTCTGTCGTGCGCGGATCTACCACTAGAAAATGCTGACTCACTTTCGTGCGTTTCCGTCGTCGAGGCCGCCGGTTCCGGTTCGTTCTCCTCTTTCTGTTCTTGTTCGGCCTGCTCTTTTGCTTTGGTATCTACGTCCTTCGTTTCTTGTTCGGAGGCAGCTCCTACGCGCGACAGCCCTGGGTCGTTATCCGCGATCGCCACTGCGTCAGCCATTTGCGACGCCACATCGGCGTATGTATTCCCACGCCCAGCAGCACCTATTGGCACCAACATCTTCATACTTCCGGTTCCTGCCACCGCTACGCCTTCCTCCGCCTTGTCCGTCCATCGTGACCAGAGTGGTACCGAGGACTTTTTGTCTGTTTTCGTGGCCGTCTTCGCGATCAGGCTCCCAATGTCGCGGTTCACGAACATCTCCCACCGCTGCAGCGTGGTGGCCAGACTGCAGCACAGCAGCAGCAGCATCGTGAGCATGTGTAGCAGAAACATGACGGACGCGACCCGGGCGGACTCCTTGATCCCAGAGAGCAGTAGTAGCGCGAAGAAAATCAGGATCGCGAGCGACCCGGGTAAGTGCCAATCCTCCGCCACGTCCGCGTAGTGCATGGCGCAAACCGCCGAAACCACGCTCGTGGCCGTGTAGCTCATGATGGTGAGGCAAGCGACGGCCGATGCGGAGCGCTTCGTGAACCCGGAATTCAGCATCACACTGTATCAAGAAACAGGGGCCAGGTGATAAAGTCAATTGGCTAACTGGTAACTGGGAGGCGATGGGTCGTCGTCCCCTCGGGTGGCGAGTGCGTTACGGCACTCTCAACCGCCCGGCGCGAGATGCCCGATTGTGGGAGGTAGGGGGTGGCGTCTTCGTTGGGAGGTGCGCCATTCTTGGGCGGCACCAGGAGGGCCAGCGGTAGGGGAAAGCCAACGACTAGAATGATGATAGGACGACGTGAAAGCAGGGGAAAAGGGCGGTGAAGAAGAAGATTTGCTGGCGGCTACAGGCTGCAGGAGTGCCAGTACCAGTCCAGCATAGGATAATTGTGGACTTTTTACCAACTGGTCCCAGCATACATTGTAGAGGCCGCCGTTGAGCGGCAGCGCGGACACCACTTCCCCATAGACCTTCCGGTAGCAGTACAGGACGAACGCGGTGAACGCGGTGCACAGCGGCGCGTACACACCGCTGTCCTTGCACAGCTGACCCACCACGTAGAAACAGCTCGCCGTGATGTCGTTGCCGCAAATTGCAGTGGCCTCCAGCTGGTTCAACCGCGCGGGCCTCCGGCGAACCCGGGGCGGTCGCGGCAGCGGCTCGGCGGCCTCGCCATGAAGATGCCCGTCGTCGTCAGACGATGAATTCGCCAGGTATATCAGTTGCCGTTCCAGCTGCAACCCCGCGCCGAGACTATCGAGCGAAGCGGCACGCTTCGGCGCGACGGAGGGAGTGCGGGACGAAGTGGGCGGCCGCGGTTGGGACGAGGAGGTCTCTAATTGGTTTGTAGTTGCAGCAGCAGCCGCACCACGAGCAGACGTCGGCGTAGCTCCTGCGGCCGAGGAGGACTGGAGCTGGACGAGGCGCTGGGGGTCGATTGACTGCGAAGGGTAGCTGTGGATGCTGTTCGGCGACCAGGGAAGCGTTTCTGCGTCAGCAGGTACGTCTGGTGAGCCGGCAGCAGCCGCAGTGAGGGACAGTCGCTTGCCGGCGCTCGACGTAGCAAACGCGGGTGCGGTCGGTTTGGATTTTCGCGGCCGCAATATGGTGACCTCGGGCGGGTCGAGGGCCTGGCGCTGCCGAGCCTCGCGAATGAACGCAAAGACGGCATCGCCGGCCAAGGCCTCAGGATCCTCAAGCTGCGCATTCATGATTTCACTCGTTGTTACTCCCGCCTGGTTGTAGTAATTTTGGACCTTCCAAATCCAACCACGTACATGGCCCGTCTTCGCATTCGCAGTCGCACACAATCAATGAATGGTAGATAGTGCTAGTGCTCGTACAAATAAAACCAACGTGGTGCCAGCGATGTAGTTGTGGTCGCTACGTGCCCAGCGCGTTCTTGTCGCCACGACCACGACGCGCAGGAGCAACGAACTGGAACTAAGTAGTTTGTTACCAGTACTAGCACCCCCAGATGCACGTGAAGACGCACTGAAGACCTAAGTACTTGTCTTCTAACGAGTTTATAGTGACTTCAGATGGAGGTGTTTTTTTAATTTTATTGAGCCTGGCATCCCGCACGCGACGCGACCTGCCGCGAGCTGCGTTGTCGGCGCTTTCGAAGCAGCCTTTAGGAAGTCGATAATTTCATGTTCAATTCCCTTTCCCATGATTTTGAATTACTCACGTCTTTAGAAAGTCGATTTCCATTTGCAGGTTGCTCATGTCGTCTACGACTTTTTGTCGATACGATTCGATTTCGGATTCCCGTGCGGCGATTTCTTTTCGCATCCGAATCATTTCCTGTGCCATCTCCGCGGCGGTGGCCTCCTCTTTCCGTTTTCTCAGCACCTCGCGCCATTCGCGTGCACGCTCGAACTGGGCACGCACCTGCTCCTCGTCCTCCAACCCGAGCCGTTTTTCGACCTCCACGTCCTTCGCCAGCTTCTCGAACCGCTCCTTCAGATTCTCCAGCTGCTCCTCGTAGTCAGCCGTGATCAGGCTCTGGTCGTGTGAATTGAATAGATTCATGTTGAGTGTGTGTGTGTGAATGCGTAGTCTCCTGGTCTCGTCCATCTGATAAATTCATTGTGAGTCCGGAACGTGCTTGGGCGGGTAAGCACCGCTCGAGGACCCGCCGCACCACCATCAGATGAAGTCAAGTTAGTTGCTTTACCACCAGCATCTGAGATGAAGTATTACTATTTATTAGCAGTACTGCGCGCTCCCTCGATTCTTCCAGCTGTTGTTTCAGTTCCGCTTTTTTTCGGCCGACGTCTCTATCGCGAAGCGCCTGGTCTTCGAGGGCACGAATTTCGGACTCCAAGTCTCCCCGTCGTTTGCGTTCTGCGTCGCAAACCTCCTTCCAGCTCTTTTCTGGGGGCTTTCGATAGTCCCGCAACTCGTCATCTGTGTCGGGTGCATTTGGATCAGCTCCACTCTGCTCTGTAGGACCTGCTGGCAGTCTCCGCTTTCCTGTTTCGTACTCTTCACGCGATGATGCTGTTGCGGGTCCGGCGCCGCTGTTGACGCCGTTTACTACATTCCGGGCGTTATTTGCTGGAGGTGCGGCGAGATTGATTTGCTCCATGATCCCGGGACCGGTGGGACCGAGAGCTGCCCCAGCTACGTCGTCGATTACAGTTCGATGGTCCTCCTCCAGGCCGCTCTCCGCTGACAGCGTGTCGACATCCTGATAGTCCTGAAGGATGTCGCGAAACGAACACGAATTCGGCTTGGTCAGTGTCGTTCCGCTCTGATCGGCAACCGAGGATTGGCGTTGTTGGGAGGTCAGCACCGAGGCCATTGCGACGTTTGCGACGACGTGCCCGCCAAGCTAACAATGAATGGTACGGTTTTCGCGCGCGTATTTTTGCTTAGCGTCAAAATTCTTGTTTTTCTACGACTACACGAAGATGTCGCGCACTTCTTGCCTCGACGATGAGTCTGAGTGTCGGTGACCACAACGTGCTCCTAGCACTCCTCCTCGTCGGTCCTCCACTCGTAATTTACAATCAGCTGAATCTGGTGCCAGCACCCAAGGAGTTCGCGACAAGATGCTTCGGCTTCCGCAACGTGTTCCCCGGTTCCACGACGGGCACGGCAAACAGCAGCAGGACTACTCATCGTCCACCTCTAAGTAGCCATCTTCGCCTATACCGGCCCCGGTTCTACTCCTGCTGCCTGCAAGCGGCTGCGCGCCTTGATGTCCTCAGCGACGATGCCGTTTCCGATTTGATTTCCTTCTTTCTCATCATCTGGTCGAGAAATAATTCATTGCTTGGCGCCGTTGACACACAAATTATAGAAGTTGCACGCGTAGCCGTAGTACGCGTACGGTTCCGGTTAATGATAGATTAAATATAAGATTCTTGATGAACATGAAGATGAACACGACCACCGCTGTGCGGCTGGCACGCGGGCGTTCGCCTAAATCCAAAATCAATGGAAGAAGTCCTCGTCGTCCTCCAAATCTAGGCTATACTACAACATGGCCAATGCATGATTCTTTTATATGGGATTGGAAAATCAATGGGCTTTACTCGTCGATGAGTACACGCAAAATCTGCAACATCAAGAAGCTTATACATCAACTGGGTTTACACATGATACCAAAGCTCGCTTTCTAGATCTAGTTCTAGTCCTCTTGGGTAGGAGCCGCCACCGCGCCAAGCTAAATTAATTGAATTGTGTATGAAGCAGCTTCTGGTGCCACCTGACGCGTACAGATTATAAGCGGCTCGCTTGCTAGGCGAAAAAAGTAAGAGTTTATAGTGAGGAGTATCTTGGAAGTCGTGAGTGGTCTAGGTATTCTTCATCTTCATTTTGTTTCTCTTAGGCACGAGAATAAGTTGCAAGCTTCGCATGTCAGTTTGGGTGGTCTAGGTTCATTTTCTTCTTCATCAGTGACACGTACACGTTCGATACGAAAATCTGCGCTGTAGACGTACGCCGGAGACTCGCAAAGCCGTATATCGGCTAAGAATTGCGCGAAGAATGGATATGGCTCCGCAACAAACAAGATCGGCGTCCGGCTGCGGATCTTCATGAACGCCCTTCGTAATCTTCTTGTGCGCCCCCGTCGAATGTAACCGCATCTGGATCTTCTACTGCTTGTTGCGGTGGCGCTGAGCAGCCACACTCTTCATCTGGTACTGCGGCGGCTTTCTTCATCCTCTGTGCGAAAAGCCCCAGGGATTTCCGACGTTCCTTTCTTCTGGCGGCTTTGTTCAACCTGCCCAGCAAGTTCACATTCGCTAGCTGCTCGTCAGTGCTTGCTCCATCACATCCAAGTTGAAAGGTGGCGCGCGCATCCGCAACCGACGGCTTGTGTAGGGGGCGCGCCTTTATCGGCTTCACGTCCAGGACAGCAGGAGCAGCAGGCTCAGATGATGAATCTTCAGGCACCGGTCGTAGAAGTAGTTCCTCTGCCTCTCGTCCTTTCTCATTTTCGTCTACGTAGGTTGACGAACGGTCTGTGCAACCCCGAACCGACACGATGCTGCTGAATCCGACTGATTTTGCAGGCTGGGAACCACCTCCAGAGTCGCGCGAAGAGGCTGCGAGCTGCGCACTACTTGAACTACTTGAAGCAGCTGGTGGAGGTGGTGCAGGGGGTATTACTATTTTCGAAGCGGTGGTCCTGGTCGCGGCGGGAACCATTGTCGAAACGGCCTTCGACAGTGGCATCGTCCCCGAGTGCGACAAGGAAAAGGCGCTGCTTGTGCTGCCGCTGAGGCCACCATCAACCTCCCCAACGGGGCTGCCACTGTCTTCTTCCTCGTCGAAGCTGCTCGAACGATCATCCTCTTCGTCCTCGCTCAAACTCTCCTGCCAGGCGCTCACGTCTGACATCCCCTGATGTGCGGAGTCCGTCGGACTGATGCTGTTGCGAAACGTTTCAACGTCGCGCTCGGCTACGACGGCCGGGCAGGTTTTGCGTTTCGGCGGCTGCGCAGCACAGGTGACTTTTTTGCTCGACGTGGTAACAGGTCGTGGTGAAGGTTCTGCTACTGAGTCCTCGTTGTCGTTTTCCATCGAACGCGGTCCGCCGCTGAGATTCTCGTCATCTTTCGGCGTTGGAGGGGACGGTCCCTTCCTGACATTCTCATTCTGGCCCTGGTGCACAGGAGCGTTGCCTACTTTTTCGTCCTCAGCGTTGTCCTCGTCCTCAAGTGGTTCCTCTCCCCCGCGACGGACACGCACGCTCCTTGCTCCTGGTGTCCGTCGCGGTGGACGGAAGCAGTTTGCGGCCGACACCGCTTTCTTCGGTCGCGAGGAAGAGAGGACCACGCTGTGGTCGTGCAGATTAATTAATAAAATCGATTCGTTGTAAACTAACAGCTTGGGCTTGCAGTTCCTCTTCCTTCACTTAGTAGAAAGATCGCTGTGGATGTGCTAGCTCATCTGGCTGTTTGAGATTGAAAATGCGAATTGAATAGACCGCGCAAGTCGAACGAAATGTACGTCAACCTTCATATACTCTCTTATCTTTTTACGTACGCTCAACGATGGAGAGTGCAGGAGCAAGAGAGCAAAAAAAAGTACGCAGTTCTTTTCGCGCCCGCCGGTTGTAACTGTTCTCCGTCTGCCGGCGAGCTCGCCGGGTCGCTGTCGACGCCCTCGTTTCCTACCCCAGCGGCCATAAACGAGTCCACCGTTTCCAGCCCCTTCAGCTTTTCCGCCTCCGCTGACCGCACGACTGCCCGCAAGTGGTCCCACAGCATACCCACGTGGGTCACCTGCTTCATCTTGTTTTCACCTATCGCTCCGCTGAGTTCGTCCAAGTCCACCTGACGCGACCTTCGCGTGGTCAGTTCCGCCGCCGTGCACGCCCGCTGCAGGTCCTTGGTCAAATTCGCCCCGCCCGCAACCGTTGCGCGCTGCCGTGCGGCCCGGAAGGGTTCGAATTTTCTTCCCGCGAGCCCGCCGCCAGACTTCCGCTTCGCCCCGGATCCCGCCATGCCCAGATCCTTCTGTACCTGGCGCACCCGCTCCGCGAACACGTACATGATCTCCACGAGGTCCTTCGTCGGATCACTGTCCTCCTTCGGCGGGGGCCACACCGCGTCCACGTCGTTGAAGAAGCAGGCCAGCCGCAGGTAGTCCTCGAAGAACCTCCGCGCCCGCTTCTCCAGGTGCTTCACCGCCTCCGCGCGCTTCCGCACGAACTCCCGCGTGTGGCAGTTATGGTGGGACCAGCTGGTAAGTGAGTAAAGTGGTAAGTGATTTTTTTGGGGGGGTTTTTCGGGGTCCCCGTTGGTGGTGAGGTCTGCA